>VMDR010000613.1:0-12304 GCA_007922815.1 Macrotus californicus
AGACACTTTCCGCACTACCCAGAGTCCAACCAGTCCCCTCTGGTGCTGGCTCCGGTGCCGATCCCCGGTGGGAGGGCTCTGTATGCTCCAGGACCCTGTGGGTCTCTCCAACGAGCTCTCCAGTGAGGCTGGGAGTTTCTCCCGCTGCCGCCGCCTCAACCCCCAGGAGTTTTCAATCAGAGGCTTTGAGGCTTCACCTCCCGGCGCCGGAACTCTGGGCCGCGGGGTCCGTCCCGCTCCCAAGCCGTTCCTCCCCGTTTATCCTCACGAGGGAGGGGGACGCTGGTCCGCAGCCGCCACCTCTCCCGGCCAGCCGCGCCTTTCCCGGATCTACCAGCCACCGCCCTGCCACGTGAGTCCTCTCCACCCCTCCTACCGGTCTGGATGTATGTTTCTTAGTTTCTTGGTTGTCGGACTTCCATACGGTTCAATTTTCTGTCAGTTCTGGTTGTTTTTTGTTTTAAAATTTGTTGTTGTCCTTCTTTTGGTTGTGCGAGGAGGCACAGGGTGTCTACCTACGCCTCCATCTTGGCCGGAAGTCCCTAATCTTTAAATTTTTAAAGCCCTCTACTGGTGTTAGCGCAGGGACTGAGCTCTGCATTCCATGTTGCAGTTTAAGTTGCCAGCTGACCGCCCGTCACACCAGAATGGCGTAACGGAGCGCCCAGTTCAAATCTACAGCCCTTCTATCAAGGTCAAATCTCTAAGAAAAAAGTCTCTTCTTTACCATTAACAAGCCACAAGTGATCTGTTTTATAATATTGAGATTAATTTACTGTCATGAAAACGTTTGTCAGTCCAGGCTGGTATGGCTCAGTTGGTTCGAGCTTTGTCCCATAAACGGAAAGGTCGCGGGTTGGACTCCTGGTCAGCGCACAAGCCTGGGCTGGAGGTCCGGTCCCCTGTCAGTCCCTGGTCCGGGAGCACGCGGGAGGCAAACAACCGGTCGGCTATGTTTCTTTCTCCTTCCCCTCTCTCTAAAATTGGTAAGCATGTCCTCAGGTGAGGATAAAAAAATTGTCAGTAAAAAATCAAGTGCTGTTACAATTGGGGGGAAAATGTTGGCTTCTGTAGTGAGCTGACGTGTGTCCCCCCAGATTTATGTCCAAGTCTTTGTGCCCGCACTAGGCCCTGTGAACACGACCTTAGGAGGAAATAGGGTCTTCAGTCTTCAGGGCTCACAGCTCACCTGGACACCTCACCGTCAAATGAGACACGGGGAGACGTGAGATCACAGGACACTGTGGGAGGTGGTGAAGAATCACAGGGCAGAGGTCAAGATGAAGCCTGGGGTGCACCCCAAATAACTTGTCCCCCGTGTGCCTCCGCCCCAGCCACTGGATCACAGGCATTTAGAAGGGCGGCTTATAAAGGCTTTTGTCTCTGTGTTCGAGGGACACTTTATCATTTCACAAGTCGTTTAGCATAAAATGTCTTCGTAAATCTTTATGAAATCTTCTGCTTCGTAATTGCAGAATAATTGCAAAGCCTTTCGCTCAGCCACTGCCCAATCGTCTCCGGAACTCCACATATCTGTCCCCTGCCCTGATGTCAACCCAAGGACGGTGTTCCTAACAGCCTCGTGCCCCACGGCCCTCGAGGCAGCTCTGGGAGGCCGTGCGACTGCATGAATCGCTGGCCCCCCACCAGGTCAGTTCGGGGTCCAGAGGCCACAGGCTTCTCGCTCTCAGGTGGGGAAAATGTGGTGCCGACAGGGATGTATGTGTTCGGTTTGTAAGTTGAGCTAACCCACTGCAGAAGTGTTCGAAAAGACAGTAAAAGGGAACCCCGAGTGGTCACGGGGTTGGCAACGCTCCCGCCTTGGCTGTGCTCCACAGTGGGGCGGGTGCAGCCCTGGGGGCTCTGCCGAGAGCTGATGGACGTGACCTGCCACCCTTCTGCCTTCTGAAATCATCAAGCATCTGCTGAGTGAGCTGTTCGGGAATGGGTCCTGGGCCAAGGTCATGGGGGGAGCGGGGCATGGAGTCGGGGGCAGATCAGGCCCTTTGCATCAGGAACATGCACGAGTCATTTTTAACCAATCAAGGAGAGGAGGAGAGGCCAAATGCACTTAATGGACGCTCACACACCATGCTGTGAGGAAACACTGTTAGAAGTCGGGCTGGGCCACAGTGAAGCCTTGGAGACACCAAGGAAATAAGTAACCTCTGCACAGTCAGATACCAGGCAGCTGACAATAAAGGCAAAGGAACCATATATGCTGAAGTGGAAAGATATATTAGATTGTGATATGGAAGAAACTCACAAAAATGGTCAGCATTAGTTTCCCGTGGCTGCTGTGACAAACGACCACAAACCTGGTGGCCCCAAACAATGCGGACTAATTCTCCCAGTTCTGCGGCCAGAACTCTGACATCAGTACGACCAGGCTAAAGTCGAGGTGTCAGCAGGGTTGGTTCCTCCTGGAGGCCCCAGGGGAGAACCCCTGTCCTTGCCTTTTCCAGCGTCAGGCCGCCTGACTTCCTTGGCTAGTGGCCCCTTCTTTCCTGCATCACTCCGGCCTATGCTTCCATTGCCACATCTCTGACTTCCGTGCGAAACCACCCTCTCTCATAAGGACAGAGAATTACATTCAGGACCCACCTGCAAAGGCAGAATAATCTCCCCATCATTTCAAGATCCTTGACGTAATCGTGTCTGCAAAGTCCCTTCCCCATACACATGACATGTGCAGGTCGACCTGCTGACTGAGGCAGCTGCTAAGTGACTAGGGTCAGGGAGCACATGCAGTGTGACATGCAGTGTGGAGACACTGCACGAAGGGGCAATTCACATCCCAGGCCTGGACGGAGCGGGATGGCGCAAGGTTTCGTCAGGCTACTCAGAACTGTATGCGATTGAAAACTTATTGTTTATTTTTTGAATTTTCCATGAATATTTTCAGACCACAGTTGATCAGGGAAAACTAAAACATTGGAAAGCAGAACCGCGGCGGGGGTTGGGGCCGGGCAGTGGAGGGGGACTACTGCACAGGGAGACTACCCCCGGGAGGAAAACTGAATGACTCTTGCCCAGAGGTTTCCCACCAGAGCCTTGCAATTCAGCACTTGGCTGGGGGGCAGCGCAGGTGAGGGGAACCACAAAGGGAGGGGAAAGATGAAGGTTGGCCTGGGTCCCTCAGTGTAGGAGGAGGTGGACACAGGCATTTGCACGCACAAGACGAATCCAACCTGTGCCCACAGCAAGGGCGCCCGGCCCGCGTCCCAGGCCCGCAGTGGTCGCACTCCCAGCGCTGGCAGATGCTCCCAATTGTTCATAGTCAGAGGGTCACTGAGCTCATCTTCAAACATCAGGGGTCTCTGCGGTCACCAAGGAGGGACTTCCAGAACTGCCTGAACCAAATCAGTTCCAATTAGCTAAAAGGCAGGACTGAGGGCTGGGGCTGGGGCTGGGGCAGGGGGAGAGCTTCTCTGTGGGAGAGAGGGCCCAGCTTGGGCTGCCCCAGGGACACAGGCCACTGGGAGTGGGGGGAACGCTGACCTCAGGGTCAGTGGGGCTGCCAGGTGACCAGCAACACCACCCCTCACAGCTAATTCCGTCCTTCAGAAGCTATGTTGCAGTAGGCCAGACGGGAAAGGACAAACACTGCCCCATGACACTTAGCTGGGGTCCCGAGAACAGGCGAATCCATAGAGGCAGAAAGTGGAATAGAGGTCACCGTGGGCGGGGGGAGGGGGAGGGGGACTGGAGAGTTAGTGTTTGAGGAGCAGGGAGTTCCTGCCGAGGAGGATGAAAAATGGGTCCCGTTAGTGGTGATGGTCACACTGCACCGTGAGGGCCTTAGTGCCCCTGCTGTACACTCCGCAGTGGTGACGATGACAAACATGAGATGCAGAGTCTCTCATACCGCATTCTTGAATGGAAAGTAGAAAACAAAAACAAACTGGGCACTTGGGTATAGAAGCCAAGTGGTTGTCACTGTCCCTGTTTGTAGGGGATGGATGTGCAGTCCAGGGAGAGGGTGCCATGTACCCCACTGTCACCTGGAGCACAGCCTCTTGCTCTGTGGTCCCTCACCCCCACCCATCTTCACAGTCACTCCTCAGGGGCAAGTGGAGTCTGTGATTTGTTGACATGTACCTATCCTGGTCCCCTGGTCCTGGCAGGTGCTCCAGAGGTGCTGGCACCGGAGTTATGGGAGGTGACGTGGTCCAGCTCCACATCATTGCTTCTACCTTGTTCTGATGATGGCCCGATCCAGCTTGGACCATTCATGTCAAGGCATTCTAGCGCATAGGGTCCTTTCTTCCCCAAATCGTCCTGGTACCTGCACGTGGTGGCCACAGCTCCCGCCTGTAACTGAGGCAGCCTGGGAGGAGCTCGAAAGCCACTTCTTGTCCAAACTCACTAAACAACCTTAGGCTTGCTCTGACTGGTGTGGCTCAGCGGGTTGGGCATCGCCACACAAATCAAAAGTTCACTTGATTCCTTGTCCAGGACGCAGGCTTGGGTTGCGGGACAGGTCCCCACTGGGCATGTGCAACAGGCAGCCAGTCAATGTTTCTCTCACACGTCAATGTTTCTCTCCCTCTCTTTCTTCCTCCCTTCCCCTCTCTCTAAAAATAAATAAATAAAATCTTTAAAATAAGAAAAATTTGCCCTGGCTGGTATACCTCAGTGCATTGAGCATGGGCTGCAAACCAAAGGGTCGCCAGTTCGATTCCCAGTCAGGGAACAGGCCTGGGTGGCAGGCCAGGTCCCCAGTAGGGGGCGCATGAGAGGCGACCACACAGTGATAATTGTCTCCCTCTCTTTCTCCTTCTCTTCCCCTCTCTCTAAAAATGAATAAAATCTTTAAAAAAATAAAAAGAAGCCTTAGGCCAGATGAACACCCTCCCCCCACCATCTGTGCAGTGGGGGATCAATCTAGCAGGCAGGGGTGGTCCCTGAAACCAAAGCCACAGCACCCTTTGTCCCATGGAAGCCCCTTGTGTTTCTGACTGGAGCCTCTACGAGTTTCCCAGGGCCACTGCGACAAAGAGCTTTAAACAACAGAAGCTCATTCCCTCACAGCTCTGGAGGCTAGTCCTCTGACGTCAAGGTGTCGGCAGGGCCGTGCTCCCTCTGGAGGCTCTAGGGGAGGATCCTTCTTGCCTCTTCCAGTTTCTGGGGGCTCTCAGCCTTTCTTGGCTTATGGCCACGTCACCCCAATCTCTGCCTCTATCTTCACGTGGGCTTCTCTTCCCTGTCTCAAAATCTCCCTTTGCCTTTCTAAGGACATTTGTCATTGGATTTAGGGCCCAGCTGGATAACTCGGGATGAGCTCATCTCAAGATCCTTCACTTAATTACATCTGCAAAGACCCTTTTCCAAATAAGGTCACAGTCACAGGTTCCGGGCGGTCCAAGTTCCATGTGGATGTAACTGGGGGCGGGGGGGGGGGGGGGGGGGGGGGGGGGGGGGGGGCGGGGGGGGACCATGCACTGCCCTACAGCCCCAAAGCACATTCTCCTTGAAGGCCAGCTGAACCTTACCAGTCTCTGGGCAAATCTGGTTCTCTTTATCACCCGTGCCCCAAATAGACCCAGCCTTCTTATGATGCAGAATTCTCTTGGAGACCAACAACCTCAGAGCTGTAGCCGCCACCATGGATAACCGACACTCAAATGTTCCACACAACACAGCTGGGCAGTTTGCACAAGGACAGGTGTCAGTTGTGAGTGCTGGGCTGAGCGTCCCAGGAGAGAGTTGGGACTCGCCTCCGCCCCCCGACGATGCTGGTGCAGCATCGAACTATGAAACAGCGTGTGCTGTGCCATTGGAAGCGATGACATTCTGGGATGCTTGACTCAAAAAGATGCCTACGTACTGCAGATGAAGGCGAGTCAGGTCACAAATGTGCAACTCTACTCCACCTGCCTGAAACTTGATTAGAATTATATGCTCCCAAATGCAAACCATGCGGATCTCTCTCTGGGTAACCATTCGGGATGATCTGTAACTCTCCTGTGATTATCTCAATTTTCTAAAATGAGCTTGTCAAAAGAAGTGTGCTAAGATATAATAAATACTAAAACACTCATTTAATCTGTGAGTGATACTTTATTTTTTTAAGTATTCAAATACATGAACAATTTCATCTGAAGGGACGATGCTGGACAGAATTGATCAGAGAGCTGATACGGGACACTGGCGAGCTGGGGGACTTGCTGCCCCCTACAGGCCTTGGGTGGAATTTCCCGCACCAGGACCAGAAGACGGAAGGAAGATGGACTCCGAGCCAAAGGGCTGGGTAAGACTCCTCTGTGCAGTGCCCTGGTTTCTGCAACCCCCCTTCCTCATCTCCCTCTGGAAGACCTGGCCATGCAGTGGTGCCTCAGCAATGCTTTCCTCGTCCACCCGTGGCCATGGGCAGGGACACTTTGGGCCCCTTGTTCAGCTCTCAGCTGACCTGAGTGCGCTCCCCTGGGCTGTCACGTAGGTAAAGATCAAAAAGCAATGACAGACCCACTATGATGTGCCCGCCACCCAGGTGAAGGAATCAGCTGCTCCCTGACCGAAACTTCCTTTCTGAAAGTAATCATAAGTTCATGAGTGACAATTGTCCTATTTTTCACCAGTTCCACCACCTGTCTGAGGAGCCTTCGCATTTTTATGATTTTGAAAAATTTAAGTGGCACCTACACACAGCCTAGCCCCACTGTCTTCCAGCTCCTGATGCTGCTATTGAGGATTCGGATACCACCAACGCCCGTGTCTGTTACCTTTCTCTGCACATCTGGAACTCTTTAATCCCTCGTGTTCTGAAATGCATGCAGACTTGTCCAGTGGGACAAGCAGCTTCTCACACGGCACCGAGGATCCCACTTCTGTCCTTGGGTCATCCCCTCTCCTGGAGTACCTTCCTTCTGAGCAACAGAATACGGCCGCTCAGCGGGGATGGCACTTTGTGAGCAGGGTCCTAAAGACCCTAAAGAGGGTCACTGCACCTTGCTATCTGCCTGTCTCCTGCTGACTTTCATAAAATACACTTCAGTATTGGAGGTGTGTGCATGGAACTGAAGGTGACCTCCAGCAAGAGACAGTGGCCCTCAGCGGAACAGCCAGCGCTCGATGAGGAACTGAATCCCACCAAGTGGTTCGCTGAGCTTGGAAGCAGATGATTCCCACCCAGCGTTTGGGTGAGACCCTGGCCGGCACCTGGGCTGCAGCCTCAGGAGACCGTGAAGATAAGGACCCAGGCAGCTGCACCCAGATTCCTGACTCAGAATCCGCAAAAGGTGTATATTGTTGTGATCTGCTGTGTTTGGGGGTAACTTGTTTCCCCGTGTGGGCCTTTTCTATTCCCTGGGCTGTGTCCTCAGCAGTCCCTCTGCAGCTGCTATTACTTCTTTTATATAAAACTTCCTTCTCTCTCCCCTTCACAACTCCCACTGGTCAGATATGGAACCTCCTGGATGAAATCTTAATTTAAAAAAATTCGCTCCTATTTTCCATTTCCGTCCTTTTTATTCTGCTTTCTGGGAATTTTTTCACTATTTTATCTTCCAGCCCTACTGCTGGATTTTTTGTTTTGGTCACTTTTTTCTACTTTCCATTCAAGAATGCGGTATGAGAGACTCCGCACGTCATGTTTGTCATCGTCACCACTGCGGCGTGTACAGCAGGGGCACTAAGGCCCTCACGGTGCAGTGTGACCATCACCACTAACGGGACCCATTTTTCATCCTCCTCGGCAGGAACTCCCTGCTCCTCAAACACTAACTCTCCAGTCCCCCTCCCCCTCCCCCCGCCCACGGTGACCTCTATTCCACTTTCTGCCTCTATGGATTCGCCTGTTCTCGGGACCCCAGCTAAGTGTCATGGGGCAGTGTTTGTCCTTTCCCGTCTGGCCTACTGCAACATAGCTTCTGAAGGACGGAATTAGCTGTGAGGGGTGGTGTTGCTGGTCACCTGGCAGCCCCACTGACCCCGAGGTCAGCGTTCCCCCCAATCCCAGTGGCCTGTGTCCCTGGGGCAGCCCAAGCTGGGCCCTCTCTCCCACAGAGAAGCTCTCCCCCTGCCCCAGCCCCAGCCCCCAGTCCTGCCTTTTAGCTAATTGGAACTGATTTGGTTCAGGCAGTTCTGGAAGTCCCTCCTTGGTGACCGCAGAGACCCCTGATGTTTGAAGATGAGCTCAGTGACCCTCTGACTATGAACAATTGGGAGCATCTGCCAGCGCTGGGAGTGCGACCACTGCGGGCCTGGGACGCGGGCCGGGCGCCCTTGCTGTGGGCGCAGGTTGGATTTGCTCACTGCAAAGGGTCTGGCTCCAGAAGCAACAGCGCCGAGGCTGAGACACTGTGCCTTAAACACAAGCACGAACTCAGAGAGCCTGCTCGTTCGAGTTCCGTTGGATGGATTTCTTAACAAAAACCTAATAGACGCAGATGAGAAAATGACCAACATGTTAAAGGAATGCAAAAGCAACAACAATAAGCAAGCATTCCACCCACCTCAGGGTCCCCTGCCTCCCTCCTCCCAGAGACATTTTTAGCTTTCCAGGTCTTCAGAAATTTTAACAGACTGTTCTGTACCTGGCACATTTTGACCTATTTTCATTTTGAAAAATCATGGCAATCTTTCCACACGATTCATGTTCACAATGCGGAGTTGTTCCTTAAATAGTTTTTAGTTCCCAGCACGAGGGTACCTGACACACCATCTGCTCACTCTGGAGTCCCCACCTCACTGAAGCGTGCAGGGCGCTGCTGCCCTTCGGACGGGGATGAAGCCAAGGTCTGAGCACAGCAGGTGGGAGAGTGGGTGGGTAGAACCCCTGCTGGTCCCCAACACTCCAAGACCCCAAACAAGTCCACTGTTTTCACCTGTTTGGGGAAATTTTAAGAGCTAGAAGGCAGTGATTACAGAGAACTGGCATTAATCTGGCTCATTAAGACGACTGACAAAAGGACCAAGGTCCCTAGGGCAGCAGCCCCTTCTACAGACCCAAAGCTTTCTGTGCACAAATGGGGTGGGGGGAGGAAGGGGTCAGGGCGTGAATTTTCTGAGACGCTAATCCAGGAGCCCCATGGGAATCAAGGAGGGCTTCAGTGGACTTGGAGACACGGAAGTGAGGGTTGGTAGTGTGGGTGGAAACTGCAAGGTTTAAGGCCCCTGATGGGAAGAACCTGTGTCTCCTTGACCTGTATGGCTCACGGGAATGGCTATTATGTCCGACTGGGGACTGCTTCCCCTACCTGCAACTGTAAATGCCCAGCCCGCTGACGCAGTGCCCAGGAAGCCGCCGTCGGGAGTATAGGGTTGGTGGGATTACAGTGAAAGTGTGCCTGTTTAAACAGGCTTTAAAGGGAATGCATCCCTCTCCCAGAGTGCACGCTGGGGGTGGGTCCTAGATCTCAGAGCGAGCACTTCCCCCCTGCAGGGTGGTAATGCAGAAGGCCAGTCCACAGGAACCAGGAGGGCTGCTGGAACCCATGCAGCCCAGACAGGAGGTGAAGAGACGGCCAGGCAGATTCCCTGCGGCGCGGCACAGCCCAGCCCAGGGTGGAGTGCAGACTGCGGCAATGGCGAAAGCCCGCAGGGGCCTTCTTGCGACCACTACTGGGATGTTGGCTGAATGGAGAATTTCCATGTGAGGACCAACTCCTAACTTGCTGTCAGGTATTAAGCAAAACAGCCCTATGACCGAAGCACAAGACTCATCCTGAAAGTACAATACTCCTAAGGTCTCAGAGGTCCCGAGGCTCAGGACCAGCTGTTGGGAGGAACGTGACAACACACGCCTTCTGCTCTCCCCATACACAGAAACCAAGGCTCCATTCCAAACGACTTTATTTTTTAAATAGACAAGGTTCTCAGACAAAAATAGCTATACTGCTTAAGTGACTAAAGTGCTTAAGTCTCCAGAATGTCACATCCGTACCACTCTAGCACAGATGAGCCCCGGACCAGTGGCACAGAATGTGCTTTCTTCCCAACAGTTTGCAGGAAGGGCCCCACGTGGGTTGGGGACATGGCCTGCGTGTGGATTCACGGTGCACATGGCTTGTCAGCCCGAGAGGGGCGGGCTGCTGGCCTCTCCCTGAGTTTCCGCCGGGGGGCCCACCTCACTGAAATACCACTGGCGGGGGGCCTCAGGGCCCTGGGCCTCTTCCCAGACCTCCTGGTTGACTAGGGCTGCCTCTTTACTCACTCCGGCGGAGAGTTCCAGCACCTGCGCAAAGCTCCTGCAGGAGGAACAGAAGGATTGACACACTTTTGCCCTCTGCGTCCGAGGGTAGAACACCTGCCACCAGTGCCTCTGCCTCCTCCACGCTGGCAGGGTGGAGGCAGCGGGTTCAGGCTGACTCCTCCCAAGGACTCGTGGGGACCAAAGTCAATGAGCCCTGTCTGAACAGAATCAAATGAGCAGGCCCTAAGAACAGGACCAGGCAGGCATGAAAGAAGATGCTTTTGTCCAAGAAATATTCAGGGAGAACCAATGCCGTGTCAGGACAAGTGACAGAGTGAATGGGACAGCACCCCAGCCCGCCCTAGAAGAACGTGGTCACAGGGAAACAGGCACAAAAAGAGTGTGTTTAACCACTCACACCTGTGACTCTGGCCATCTGGAACGCTTTGGTGTGACCTGAGTTCATCCTGGGGCACATACAGACGGTAACTCCACAGTGGTGGCAGCTGTTTTTCATGAGTACCTTTCAAATATTTTAGGCATCTCAGGAAGTATGTTAAGCATTGTAAAGGGTAAGAAAACCAGATTCTTTTTGGAAGATGAAGAAGAAAGCCCCATGGTTAGAAACTCCCAGAGGAGAGTGAGAGAAGGAAGCTGGGCGGCTCTGGGGGGCTGGCCGGGGGCTGCAGTGGGCCTGGGGCTGGCTCCCCGAGGGCACACACCGCTGAGACCCTCCAAGCTGTACCACCGCGACCTGTGCCTTTTCTGTCTGTACTCACACTTCAGAACGGAGTTCCAAAAAGATCGCCCCAAGCCCCTATCCTGGAACACATTTAAAACACGAACAGACTGGTCCAAGGGCCCCTGAGGTGCTGTGTTGCTCTGAGGGAGTGAACGAGGGGTGATGCTATCACACCCCTTTCTATTCAGGCTGTTGGAGAAGGCTTTCTACCCAGCCCCTCTCCCTGCCTCGCGGACCCTCCAACACTGCAAATGCCAGAGCTGCCTGCTCTCTGCACATGCAGCTGTCCACGCCCACAGCTGCCTGATGGGAGCTCTGTTTTACTTTTTTACCTACAAAAAACCCACTTTATTTTGTTAATAATTTATAGTCCTTTTCCCCCTTTTTGTTAAAATATTTTCTGAAATACCTTCGAAGCTCCAGATCCTTCTTTTGGGTCATTTCCTTGAGTTCACCCAGCAGGTCTAGCACCTTCCCATTTTCTTCTGAACTGCAGACCCCAAGTTCTCCCAGCAGATGGCGTGTGGTCGTCAATTCTAGCTGCAAATCATCTGGGGGTGTGGGGAGGGGTCATCAGCCACTGGCTTCACGGTGTCCCAAGCAACCCACACCTGACCTAGGCAGCTGACTAGATCTGCCTTATTTGGCTGGCACGCTCTCGTGTTATGAAGAACTCAAAGGCACAAGTCGTGAAGGAGAACATCCATGCACTGATACCACTTCCGGGCCCCTTGGCCTGAGACCACGGTGGCCTGAGACCTGGGACAGGCGTGTCCGCCGTCTAGGTAGTCATCAGAACAGACCTGGAATGCCACTCCAGTGTCCCCAACAGAAACGAACGCAAAAGGTGGAGAAAGCCTGCGCTGCGAGTAATTTAAAAAGAATCCCCTGGTTGCCTTGACTGGCGAGGCTCAGTTGCTTGAGTGTCTTCTCGAAAGGTGCAAGGTCAAGGGTTCAAATCCCAGTCAGGGCACATGCCTAGGGTGTGGGTCTGTCCCCATCTGGGGCCTATAAGAGGCAACAGATTAATGTTTCTCTCCCTCTCTTTCTCCCTCCCTTCCCTTCTCTCTAAAAATAAGTAAAATCTTTAAAAAATAAGAACCCCGTGGCTGCCTTCATTCCCGTGTCTATGCACCTCCCACCCAGCAGAGAGCCACCCACAACTGCGCTGTGTCCGCCCTGCTCGAGGGAAACCAGCGTCTCCCACTCCTGGCTCCTGTCCCAGCGACCGGCTCCACCCACACACACACCACAACCACACACTGTAACATTTTGGGGAACTTATAAGGGTTCATACAAACACACATCCTCTTTCCCCGACCTTGTCTGATTGTGCCCTCCTAAAAAGACACATTCAGGTCCTGATCACAGTCATCTGTGACTGTGCCCTTATGGAAATGAGGCCTGCACAGGGGTAACTGAGTGAG
>VMDR010000613.1:12404-202182 GCA_007922815.1 Macrotus californicus
GGGGGGGGGGGGGGGGCAGGGGAGCCTGGGTGGACTCCCTCAGACCCTCCAGAAGGAACCAAACATGCCTACACCTTGATTTTGGACTTCTGGCTCCTTGAACTAGGAGAGAACGAGGTTCTGTTGTTTTAAGATACCCGGTTTGTGGAACTCAGTTACAGCAGCCCCAGAAAACCCCGGGACGGGGCCCCAGGGTTATAGAGGCTGCAAACAACTACACGACTGGAAACTCAGACCAGGTGTCCATCCAGCAAGGCTCACTTCCCAAGACTCCATGTCAGACATACACCATTTCACGTTGGAAAAGGCTTGATTTTAAGTTAAATCAGTTGTTGCTTAGGGCTGAGAGCAGGGTGGCGATGGGAAGTGACAGTTGATAGACACTGAGTTTCCTTTGGGGGCCAACAATGTGCCATTGAGGAGTCCCCCAGCAAGGCTGGGGGACTGCAGACTGCTCCCCAAGAATGCCTTTGAGCAGGGTGGGAAATCAATGGGAAACCAGACCCGGGTTCCAACGCTAGCAGGGTTCTTACTTGGGGCACCACCCCGGACAAACCGCAGTCTTGCCGGCACCCTGCACCCTCTGCCATTTGAAGGGGGACGTGCCATCTACCTACAGGTTTGTCAGGATGACAGGAAGGGATAAAGATGCCAGCACGCAAGAAGTGCCAACACCCACTGGCAGTTCCTCCTGTTCCTTGCCCGGCAGATGCCCCGTTTCCTACCTAAGAACTGCTGCTTGTCTCCATCCAGGTGAACCGATCTCACAGGCAATTTATGCCTTGTGGTGTCCAGGGCTGCAGCGAATGTCTTGTACTGCTCCTTAAAGCGCTCAGCCACAGCCTCGTAGGGGCTGAGCATCTCGATCTGCAGGCAGGAGGGAAAGGGGCCCGTGAGGTTAGGACACAGGTTGTTCTTTTGGGACCTCCTAGGGAACCTTCCAAGAGGTTCAGTGGGGGCGATGGCTCTGCCCTTGCTCCTGGCCGCCCTCCTCGCCGTGAACACGCGTCCACCCTCCAGCACACTCCAGGGGCGGTCATCAACTGGAATCACAGTGGACCAGGAAGGCTGAGCCCTCCTGCTTTTGAGCACTGAGCTGTAATGCCTGCCCCACCTCAAGGCCGCCCCCACCAACCCGCTTTTCCTCATTCACGTTATCTGGATCCTCACAGGGCATTATAAGGATTCATTACGTGCCATTTTTTTCCTTCCACACCACAAGGACAGGAACCCCGCTCGTGGCCCACGGCCTGGCCACATGCAAGAGCACAGGGACACACAGAACGTCAAGGGCTGGACTGTGCCCTGCTAACCTTGTGATTCCTCCAAACCACCAGCACCTCAGAACGTGGCCAGATTTGGAGGCAGGGTCTTTACAGAGGGAGCTGAGTCAAGAGGAGGCCATGAGAGTGGGCCCCAATCGATACGCCTGGTGTCCCTACAAAAGGGGGGTCCTGGAGACGAACATGCACTCAGGGAGAATGCCACGTGAAGAGACACAGGGAGAAGACAGCCATCTATAGGCCGAGGACAGAGACCCAGGACACACCATTCCCTCACAGCCCCTGCAAAGAGCAAACTCTGCCAGTGCCTTGATCTTGGACTTCCGGCCTCCGGACCTGAGAAGGAGTGTCAGCTGTGCAAGCCGCCCAGTTTGTGGACCTTTGTTACGGTGGCCCATACACAGCGTGAGAAGCCACATCCCCAGTTGGCTTTTCTGGGTTCCAAGGAGTTGCTCCCTGACCGTCCTTGGCATGGACGACCGTGTCCCATCACTGACTATGTGGTTCCAAGACTGTGCCTCCACCTGCACCCTGGGCAGGCCTGAAGCGTGTCTTCCTGTCACTGAGCATGTGGGTACCTGAAGAACAGGTGCATGTACGTGCCAAAGGGACAGGTCCCTCTTGCTGGCTGGTACTTAACATTATAGGCTCATCCTCTTAGAAACTGTCACCTACCAACACCCAGTGGTGTCAAAAGCTGAGCAGACTTAGAGCCAGGTGAGGAGCGACAGCCACTGTAAAAGACCCCTCCAAAAGTCACCACGCGACTCTGCTGTGACACACGGCTCAGAGACCATGGCCACAACTGACCTGAGCATCGAGGACATCTGCCAGCTCCCGCTTCCTCTGACAGAGGAGAAGTTTGCGCTTCAGCTCATGGGCCTGTTTCTGGAGCTTCTCCTTCTCCTGGCACATCGTTAACAAATCCCTTTCTGCCTTTTCTTCAAATGCAGCGAGACTGTTCTCTATCTGTTAAGTTCAGAACGAGAGCTCAGGCCGGAGGGGACTCCACCTCTTAGCTGCAGGGGCCACCCTTCCACCCACGTCACCCAGGAACACAGTTCCATGTTCACCTTCACACTCAGTAGAGTCAGGAGTAACGTCTGGGATTCCATCCTTTCCATCGACTCGGAGAGATCCTTAAGGGGAAGGGAAAGATACTTTGGGTTCCCCATGAACTGGTATAAATCCAGCTCCCTCCCATGGGAGGGAAAGAACCCCAACCCATACATACTTTCTTGATTCAGCTCGGTAATTTGATAATTCACTACTGCTGACACCTGCTGTTTCTAGTACCTCATTTAGTCTTTTGGGCACTCCGTGAGAAGGAAGGGGATAGGCTGGCCCCCTTCCAGGGGCTGGCCGGTCAAGGGCCGGCTGGAGGGCTCCCACCCACTTGGTACCACTCTGGAACCAGGACTTGAACCTCCCACCCCAGTGAGACCACAGCCCAGACATCGTCTTGCAGGGGACAGGGCCTGGCCTGGTGCCTTCCTTAGCATGGCACCGCAAACAAGGTCCCGATCTCCTCTCCCACGTGCTCCCGTGTTTGTACCTACTCCTGTACATGCACTTGCAGACGCAAGCTCTACAAAAGACCTAAGAATGTGCGTTGGTTTTTTCATCCCAAAAGGCACGTTCTCGGAGCCCCAGGCTTCACATGGCACCGGGCACAGGGCAGGAGCTAAATCAGATTCATCCAACCCATTAGCAGCTTCCCTTATTTCAGATACTTACCGGGTTCTTTCTCTGCGAGGCAGAAAGTGACGTCGACTCGGTTTTCTTTGACACTGTTTTTTCTAATTGTAGAGTCTTTCTGATCACACTTTTGTCTAAGATCAAGGAAAGCATTTTTAAGGTGAGCTTGCCGAGAGACACTGCACTCCCTCCACCCCACTGGGGAAACGGGGTGAAACGCAGGATGTACCGTTAATGGCAGAGAGATCCAGGTCCGGTGGGGCGGCGCCGTGCCCTTCCAGCAGCGTGGACTGCAGATCGCCTTTGCCGAGGACGCCACTGCCCTCTGTGGGCCAACGAGAAGGAAGTCAACAGTCACTACCACTCTCCACCCCTAAGCAGGAAGCAGGCAACCTTTTTGGACAATACCATTTGCTTCTGAAACTAAGCTTCTCGCTAGGTAGTACCGAAGGCAGGAAAACCTTTGGAAACTTCCAGCCATCAACTTGAATTATCTTAAAGAAAAATTATACAAGAGAGGCAGTCTTTATAGCCCAAAGATGCAAATAAGTCTGTCCACTCAGTTTAACAGAAGCTGCTGGGCTCACAGTGCGAGTCTAGCACGTGCCATACGCTGTTCTGCCCTCGGCTCTTCTTCCTTCTTTCTCCAGGGGCTTCTGCACTGTTCATCTTCCCCAGGCGCCCCCTTCATCTCTTAGCCTCTATTTTAAAATGTGAAGTTGTGCCCTACAGCATGTAGAACAGGCCCTGGTGTCCTGCATGCTTTCATTGCGCAAGGGCTCCAAGGACTGCAGAACCGACAGTATGTCAAACGCACTGTCATGTTAGGAACTAAAACGGAAAACGATCTCATGAACAATATGCAGCTGCGAAAACCAATGTGTGGAAATAAAAAGAGCCGAGTCACAATAATGTCTGGGCATGGTACCATTTGCGTTAAAACTTTTATATCATTCTAGGTAGACAAAAACCTACCAAGAGCAGCTGCCTCCCAGGTGAGGAGCCGGGAACCCAAGGCGCGGGATGGTGATTTTTTTATTGCTGAGGCTTTTACACAGGTTAAGTGTAAACAGGTCAAGTTTTGTCATCTGCAGGTATAGTATTTCCACTAAGAAATGCCACTTTCTGGCCCTGGCCAGGTAGCTCAGCTGGACAGAACATCATCCCGATATGCCAAGGTTGCGGGTTCCACCCCCAGTCAGGGTACATGCAAGAATCAACCAGCAGATGCATAAGTAAGTGGAACAAACTAATGTTTTTCTCTCTCCCTCCCTCTCTAAAGTCAATACATTAAAAAAATGTAATTTCCTATAAAGCCATATAAGGGAACTCAAAAAGCAGTCCCTAAGTCACAGTTATGCTTGAATTCTGGGTCCTCAGCCCTGGCACTACTGACGTCTGGGGCTGGATCACTCTTTGCGATGCGCTGTCCTGTGCGCTCTGGGGTGTTGAACAGCACCCCGGCTTCCAGCCATCGCATGCGAGTGGAATACCTCTGTCCTCATTCGGGACAACCAAAAATGCCCCCAGACACTGCCCAGTGTCCCCTGAGGGTGAGACTTGCCACCAGGTGAGAACCTGATTTTACAATGTGGCAAGCCCAGTGTCTGACCCCTCGGGCCCTGCCGGTTTTCTCAGCTTCATACATGCGTTAGAAAACACTAGAAGGTTGTGTCTGCTTCTCAATTATGCCTGCGTCAAGAACAGATTCTGACAAACATCTAAACCAGTAATGGCAATAACCCAGGCTACTTCCTGTATCTGTTAATAAAGTTTTATTGGGACACAAACATGTCCACTTGTGTATGTATGGTCTGTCGCTGCTTTCATGCTGCAGATGACAGAGTTGAGTCTTCATGATAGAGTTCATGATAGAGTGTCTGCCCTGCAAAGCCTAATATATTTACCATCTGGCTCAGAAAAGGTTTGCTGAACCTTCCTCTTAACAATAAAGTAAGAAATCTAAGTTGTAGGGGAACATATTCAATTTTTTTCTATGAGACTCAACACTGTCACCATTTTGAACAAAGAGGTGAGGGCCAAGAAACACTTTTGCTCTTTGTGAGTTGCTCTCATGCCAAAGAAGAGCTGCCCAGTCTTGCTGCAGAGGTGGGCACGTGAGGTGCTGGACGAACTGCTATAGTGTGCAGGGCAGGGCTTCCGGACTTGGAGATGAACACGTGGACAGGAGCTGAACACCAGACCCGCTAGCAGTGCTGGTCTGAGTGGCAGATTGTGAGGGAGCTTCCCCGTCCTGGTCTGCGTTCCTCGTTTTTTTATAACGAACACATGCCACATCTATCATCAGGGAAACTGAAAGCCTTCACATCACTTTGGTGACAATCTTTAGAAGATACAGGGAGACCATTACGAGGAAGACCCAACCCAGGGAGGCCGGAGGACGAGGCCCCACACCTTTTCTGGTCCTGGTCCCAGAGCTCTGGCAGAAACAGTCACTCGATCAAGGAACTGGTGCCACAAGGAAGAGCCATGATGGCAACCTGGCTCCTCTGGGGCTACCCAGAAGGAAGTGACCTCCCCTGACCCCTGCCATCGCCTTTCAGCTCCCCCACACGCCCCAAACCTGTCCGTACCCTGAAACACTTGGCCCAGCTCTTGCTTCTGATGCTTGCCAGAAAGAAAAAAAGGGCTTCCGACTGCGCGTACTTGAACACGTGGCTCACCACCAGGCTCCCCGCTTCCCGAGCCCCACAGCTGCCTTACCCCCTCCACCGTCACGCACCTTTGCTCTTCTGGAGCAGGTTGGGCTTCCTTCCGCCTTCGGCTTTCTTCCCGCTGGACTTTAAAGCACCTGCTGCCGGAGCCTGTTGGGGAACACATGACACTCAGGGAGCCAGATGCCCCCCCTTGGTCAGACAGGGCTTCCTCGCGGTCTAGGAGGTTTGTGCCTGCTCGTACTTTGAGGTGAGGCGCAGACTGAGGAGCTCTGACATTTAATGGCACACACACAAGACAAACTGATTTCGTCAAAAAGGACACCCTCATAGGACACAGGACAGCACCCAAGTGCTTCCCAGTGACCACCTCTACAGGACCGATGACAGATACTGATTTTCTGTGTACTTTGTAGCACATGCCAGTTTTATAGACAGGCTGTATATTACTTTGGTCATCAGGAAAAATGAAGTTTTTGTACAGCTACTAGTCTTCAAAATGCACAAAAAGGCAATCAACACATGGAGCTAGCAAGCCGTTATAACATAATGATGTAAAACAAGAAAGAAAACCGCGTAACGAGTGAGACTGTTTCAAGCACAGACACCACTCTATCAACCTCATGCTGGGGGTCTAAATAAGCAGTAAAAGGCAAACAGGTAGTAAAGAAAGAAATAAAACATTCTTCTTGGAGACATGATTCTTTAGGTAGAAAACTCTAAAACGTGTTAAAAGATGTTACTAAATAAGTTTAGCAAGGTTTCAAAACCAGATGGTCAATATTTTTCAAAATCAATTATATCTCTAGTGACGAATAACTTTGAATAAAATTGAAATTAAAAGACAGTACCATGTACAGCAGAACTAAAAAAGCACCAAATACTTAGGTGTTACCCTAACTAAACGGGAAGGTCTGAGTGCCGGACACCACAGAACACTGTTGGAAGAAACCCTAGAAGACGAAATAAAGGAGGGCCACACCATGTTCACGGACTCAAAGACCTGGTGTTTTCAGGGTGTCGCCCTCCCTAATCTAACGCACAGATTCAATACAATCAGAATCCCAGCTGGAGACCTGGTGGAGAATGGCAAGCTCAGCCTAAAATTTACAAGGAAAGGCAAAGGAACTTGAAGAGTCAGTTTTGGGAAAGAACAAAGCAGAATTCACCCCACCTGATTTCAAGACTTGCTGTAAAGCTAAAGATAACCTCGGCAGCATGGAACTGGCCTAAGGACAGACAGGGAGAACAACGGGAAAGCACAGAGGCCAGAAGTGACGCATCCGTGTGTGAGCAACTAGTGTCTGACGGAGGCGATGAGACAACACGATGGGAAAGGAAAGACATTTTAACAAATGGTACTGGGACAAGAGAACATCCACACACTTCAATTCCATCACTGCACCAGATATAAAGGTTAATTAAAAAATGAGTCACAGACCTTAACATAAAACCTAAAACTACAAAACTCCTAAAAGAAAATATGGGAGAAGGTCTTTTTGATCTTGGGTTACACAAATATTTCTTAGATAAGACACCAAAGGTACAATCCATAAAAGCAGAAATCAATAAACTGGTCTTCATCAAAATCAAGAATTTCTGCTCCTCACAAGACACTTAAGAAAATGAAACCACAAAAACAAGCCACACAGTGGGAGAAAATATTTGCAAATCACTATACAGGGTTGGTATCCAAAATATAGAAAGAGCTCTCAAAACTCCAGGAGAAAATGAACACCCCAATTAAAAAATGGGCCGCCCTGACATTTGTGGCTCAGTTGGTTGGGTGTCATCCTCAAACAAGCCAAAAGATCACCAGTTCAATTCCCAGTCAGGGCACATGCCTGGGCTGTGGGCCAGGTTCCCAACTGAAGGTGTGGGAGAGGCAAACGATCGATGTTTCTCTCCTAATCGAGGTTTTTCTTCCTCTCTTTCTCCTTCCCTTTCCCCTCTCTAAAATAAATAATAAAATCTTTAAAGAATATAAAAATTAAAAAATGGGCCAAATTTGAGTGGACACATTACCACAAATGTAAGAAGGAACAATAAGAACATGAGAAGATGCTCGATATCATTGTTATGGCAACGCAATTAAAACCAGAGTGAGACAGATACCACTTCACACACCCTACAATGGCTTCACTCTTCCAAGTGCCGACCCTGGGGCTGGTGGGAATGTAAAAAGGTGCAGTTACTTTGGGTAACGGTCGGGCAGTTCCTCAGAGCCACACACCTGCTTGCACATCACCCAGTAACCTCCCTCCTGGGAGACTGGGAGAAATGACGCCATGAGCACACAGAACCCTGTACGGAGCTGTTCAACGTGGCTTTATCCAAAATCGTCAAATACGGGAAACAAACCTAATGCCCTTCGGCAGCTGAGCGCACGGTGGTCCCCCCGAACAGGGGAGGGTTCCTTAGCTGTCAGGAGGAAACACCAACTGCAACGGCAATGACAGGGAGGGACCTCCAGTGCCCTCTTCTCACGAAAGAAGGCAGATACAGAAGGAAGCATCCTGAGTGACACTTTTTAAAGATTTTACTTCTTTATTTTTAGAGAGAGGAAGGGAGGGAGGAAGGCAGGGACAGAAACATGGATGTGTGAGACACATCGATCTGCTGCCTCTCGCACGCCCCCAAATGGGGACCGGGCCCGCAGCCCAGGCATGAGCCCTGACAAGGAATCAAACCAGTGACCTTTTGGTTTGCAGGCCAGCGCTTGATCCACTGAGCCCCACCAGCCAGGGCCTATGTGACACTTTTTAAGTGACCTTCTGGGAAAGGCAAAGCTATAGGACAGAAAACAGATGAGGGTTGCCTGGGAAGGGGAAGGGCCAGCTCCAGCAGAGCAGCACCAGGAGATTTTGGAAGGTGACAGATCCTTCTGCATCTTGGTTGTGGTGAGTCCGTGATTGGATGCGTTTGTCAAAACCTGGGGAACTGGACGCTGCAAATAGTATCGCTTACTTTATGTGTATTTTACAGCAGGTCCTAACATTTTTTCACATACAGTTGATAAGACATCGTAGGAACTTTACTCTCGTTTACATTGATCAGCTTCTGGTAAAACTGGTTTCATTACCCACTGCTTCACCGCAGTTCCAAGAACCTACTGACAACGTTAAGTGAGGACTTTACCTTAACTTCAAAGATGCAAAGAAAAAAATCAGGGAAAATCTTAAAGATCTAAAATACAACATACAGCATGTAGACACACGGGGGCGCTGTAACCAAGTTTGCAAGGCAACATTAAAAAGATAAAGTATGTGGACTGTGATCCTTTGTTGAAAATCACTTCAATGCTGTAAAACACGGATTCCGGGCGATGATGTGTCAATGTCGGCTCATCAATTATAAATATGCACCACTCTGGAACGGGATGTTGATAGTTGGGGGGGCTACCCATGTGTGGGGGGAGGGCGCACGTGGGAAATTTCTGTACCTTCTGCTCAATGTTGCTGTGAACCTAAAACTGCTCTAAAAATCAAAGTCCATTTTTAAAAAATTATTCCAAGAAGCATATCAAACAGTTTGTGCAAAGCTATTCTTTTTCTTCAAGCTAGATCTTAAGTGAAATTTTTAAGAATTCACCATTCACTCTACCCAGAGTAAAACAGATAGTGGAAACGATTATTTATCTAAGTTTTACCATAAACGATGGTTTGGAGAATAGAGGGATAACTTGACCTTCACCTCAACACACTCTCAGTCCATACACACAGAAACAAAACACACAACTGGGCGACAGCGACTGTTTTCATTACACGTCCCACCAAGCACGTTCTCATGTGGCTACGTGTTCTGTGCCCTCGTGTCCAACAACTTCATCATGTTCATGGTGTGACCACAGGCAGCTCCTGAGTCTCTTCCTCTACTGCTGGGTGATTCAGGTCCATCATTTTCCCCACAGTTGTGCTCTAAAATCCTGCAGGTATTTATTTTTTTTTAGATTTCATTTATTTATTTTGAGAGAGGGGAAGGGAGGGAGAAGGAGAGGGAGAGAAACTTCAATGTGAGGGAGAAATATCGATTGGTTGCCTCTTGTATGCGCCCTGACCAAGCACGTGCTGAGCAGGAATCAAACCAGGAATCGAACCGGTGACCTTTTGTTTTGCAGGACAACACCCAACCCACTGAGCCACACCCTGGACAGAGCCCTGCAGGTATTTCCTTTTACCACTCAAGGCCAGGGACTGCGTGCTGGGCACTCACCAGAACTGCTTCCAGAAAACCAGTGATGGGGTTGAGAGGCAGAACAAGTTCAGGTTTCAACAGAGATCATGGCTTTGCAAAAGTGATCCTCAAGGCGATTGGCTACCCACAGCAGACACAGGACTCAGCATGAAGGACACAATCATCTCCAAGGCAACTGGGCAAAACCCCCAAAATAATGCCCTCGGAACCAGGCTGTGCCTGGCTCGAATGACTTGACTCAGAATTCTAAGTTCATTAGAACCCCCTTCAGAACTGTTTCAAATGTTGTATGTTACCTTTTTGGTGGTTTTTTTCTCATACTGCAGGTATCGAGACTCGACCACTTTTCCACCTGTGGGGACACACTGCTGGTTTATAACAAAACAACAGTGGTGTGTGAAGACACACCGTGTGCTGAGGATGCACACCACTTGCCCCAGAGTCGGGTGCCAGTGGCCCTCCCTTGCACCTCTCAGATCCTGTTCTTCAGTACCCTTGAATATGTATGGGACACCTACTGTATACAAGTCCCTGGGCTTGAAGAAGAGCCACATAGGTCACAGGAGCAGAGGGGGTCTCAGTGGTGGTGGTGGGGGGGAGGACAGGGAAAGGAGGACAGACCTTCCATAGAGGTTCATCTGTCTGCTGCCTCCTCTCTCCCCAGCTCACTCCCCATGGTCATGACCCCAAATGCTCCTTCTCACACCATGGTACTACCTTTAACACGCTCCCCCCACCAGCCCCCTGCCTCACCTCTCCTAGCTCAGGAACACTACCCTGGACACATTCAGCACCAAGGCCCTTCTTAGACACAGCATTTCCCTTCCATGCCTGTACCTGGGGCATTGAACATGGATGGAGGAGATCCCACCTGTCCTCCTAGCCTCCAGGGGCTCTTGCTGCAGCCCCAGTGATCATCCACAGCCCTCTGTTCTGTCCCCCAACCCCTCTCTGGGACCCTCCCTCATACCATCCATCCCTCTGGTCAGCAGGGCACCATCTCCTACTTTACTGGGAAGACAGTAGCGGCCCCAGGACACCCTCCTTCCTTGGCAACCAGCCACGTCCCAACCTCAGGGCAGCACGCTGGCCACACCATGTGGAGGGACTCCTGCTCCTGGGAGAAGAGAATTCCCACTCTTGTTGTTAGAGCCCAGCCCCCACCCCATAAGGAAACTGCCCTGGCCACTCCTCTCCTCTCCTCCCCACCCACAAACCACCTCTGCTCCTCTGGGGCTCATCCCCACTTCCCTGCTCCCCTTTACAATGCGGGCTTCTCCTCCTCTCTGCCCTCTTCCCTTGAACCCCACCCCCCACCCTGGCTCTCACACCCACCACTGCCCAGAAAAAACTCATTTCAGCAAGACCACCAAGACCTCCCTCCCTGTTCCAAAGTCCATCAGCTACACTCGGCTCTCGTCCTGAGCCGTCAGCAGCACTGGACACTGTGCTCGTTCGCATGCCCCCTCCTCTTGAAATATCCTGTGCCCTGCAGGCTGGCTACCACTCCAGTGTCTGACAACAGGCGATCTTGCAGGTCCACCAGCTGGTGAAGCCTGAGCACCTCCAGGCAACAGGTCCGACATCCCTCTGACCTAGTTACCTCCTCACCCAGCTCACTCACTCCGTTCCCACGACCATGACCCCACCCCCACTGTTCTCCAACCACTAAGCCGCTTCCGCGCCTGCCCCCCTTCCCAGCTCTGCTCAGCCCAGCATCTCCCCTGGACTGAGAAGATGCCGCCACCCTGATGTTTTACCCACAGCATGTCATCATCCTCCGCACCCTGGGTCTGCTTACTTTTCCACTCATTGCACCACTTGTGGTACCACCTGTGTCCCAGACAGCCAGCTCCCTGAGGACAGGGACTGTGTCTCTTCGGCTTGCTGCTCCATTCCACCCTCTACAGGGAGTAGGTGCTCAATGATGTATTAAATGCATAACTCTGCACTTTTTCTAGGTGCCTCTGGAGCTCTTCCTTTTTACTAAGAAGACCCAGGGAGAGTGACAGTCAACGTCACACAGCTCGACAGTTTGGTTGAGAAAGACTGATTTCAACTGTATCTTCGCACCAGCATTTGCACACCCACAGTTAACAGGGAAGCTGGCGCAGGCCATGGCGGCAATGGTCGCCCTGAGCATGCGCCAGATTGGGAAGAGCTGTGCCTGCGGGGCGAGCAGGCTCAGATAATCAAGGAGGGGAGCACCTAAGGGTCAAGGCCAGGACCAGACAGGGTGAAAAAACGTCTGCTCTGGTTTTTTCCTCCCTCAAAACCACTCACTGGAAAACAGAATCACTTTTCACTTCATGGGATCGTGAGGTAGATTCTAACTTGACTCACCTTGTGCTCTTCTGCCTTTCGGTTTAGCACCAGCAGGAGTACTGGGACCCCCCACAGGAGGCTTCCTAAAAAAGAGGGGGCCTTGTTAATGTAGTTGACAAGAAGCTGAGGGGAAGCCCATGAGAAGCTCAGGCTTCTGATCTCTGTGAAGCTGGGCACCTTGACAGGAAGATGGACATGAAGCCCTGTCACTTGACATGACACACAGCAGCCCCACACCTGAACTGAGAAGGGCCCACAGCAAGAAGAGCGAGCATTTTTGCTCAGCCTCAAAGATCTCAATTTAAGCCACAGGTTCATTAACTCAGCACGTGGTCAGGTGCCTGCTGTTTGCTGGGGATACACAGTGAGAGACTGGGCTCCTTCCGGAGAGAAGAGCAGCGTTTCCTGTTGGGCAAGTGTGAGGGCACCCCGACAGGCAAAGGGGTGGGGAAAGGCGAGCAATAAAGCACCTCTGGCTCAGGCACATGGGGAAGGACATTTCAAGGCAGGGATCAGCAAGACCAAGGGGATAAAAGAGGGCAGAGGAGCATGATGTGGAAACAGGAACTGATCAGCTCTATGGCTTCGCTGGAGATCATGGGCTGGGCACAGGATCAGGAGGCGCACACACTGGGCCAGGCTGGCAGTCCAAGCGCCCAACTTACGGGCTCAGACCTGGTTCTATAGCCCAGGGCTTGGCAACCTTTCTCTGTAATGGGCCAGACAGTAAATATTTTCAGCTCTGTGGGCTACATGCTCGCAGTCAAAACTACTCAACCTTGCCATCGGAGCACAAAGCAGTTACGGATGATGCAGAAAGAAAAGGGCATGGCTGTGTCCCAATAAAACTTTACACACAGCAACATATGACTTTCATACAATTTTCACATGTCCAAAACACTCGTCTATTGACATGTTTTAACAACATTTAAGAATGCACAAACCAGCTCGGGCTGGTGTGGCTCAATGGATCGAGTGCTGGCCGAAAACCAAAGGGTCGTTCGTTCGATCCCCGTCAGGGCATGTGCCTGGGTTGCAGGCCAGGTCCCCTGCAGGGGGTGCACAAGAAGCAACCACGCATTGATGTTTCTCTCCTTCTCTTTCTCCTTCCCTCCCCCTCTCCAAAAAAATAAATAAATAAAATTAAATAATAAGAAAAAAATGCACACACCATTCTCAGCTTGCCAGCCATATAAAAAAGGGGGCACTCTGGCTTTTCCCCACAGGTCCTAGGAAATGAACACTGTCAGAGCCGTGTTTCATGGACACCACTGGCAGCCGGGCAGAAGACAGGCTCTAAGGTCCTAGGACAGAGACCAGGTCTGCCCCTCACTGTGCTCCAGTGCCTAGGTATTCATCTGCTCAAGCTTCCATCATAAAGTATGAGACTGGGAGTCTTAAAGAACAGGCATTTATTTCAGCTCTGGAGGCTGGAGGTCCAAGATCAAGGTGCAGACCAGGTAAGTGGCCACTGGGAAAAGCAGGGGGAGAGGGAGGTAAGGAGGGGGAGAGAGTTAGAACATGTGAGAAAGCTCTCTGGTGTTTCTCCTCAAAAGGACACCAATCCCTTGGGATCAGGGCCCGACCCTTAGCATCTCGCTGAACCCTAATCACTACGATAGAGGCTACATCTGCAAATATAACCACGTGGGGGCTTAGGGTTTCAACATATGAATTTGGGCATGTTGGGGGCACAATCAGTCCACAACAGTGTGTGTCATACAAAAAACTTAGAAGTGCTCATTCAAGGGCAATTTTGCCCCCTCGGAGACATTTGGCAATATTTGAAGACATCACTGACTGTCACAACAGAGGGGGATGCTATCAGCATAATGGGTCATGGACAGAGATGCTGCTCAACACCTCATAATGTATAGTACAGCCCCCATCACAGGTCCAGCCCTAGATGTCTGCACTGTCATGGTTGAGAGCCCCTGGCATGATGATCAGGGGCATGAAACTGAAGACACAGAGAACTTGGAAGGCTGCTGCAGAACCCCTACCAAAAATAACAAAGCACCACCCCACACCTGTTAGAATAGCTACTATGAAAAAGACAAGAAATGACAAGTGCTGTAGAGGATGTGGAGAAGATGCAACCCTTGGTGGAAATGTAAATTGGTGCAGCCACTGCAGAAAACAGTACGAAGGTTCCTCAAAAAACTAAAAATAGAACTACCATATGATTCAGTGATCCTACTTCTGGTTATTTATCCAAAGCAAATGAAAACACTAACTCTGAAAGATATCTGCACCCCATGTTCATTGCAGCATTATTTACAATAGCCAAGACATGGGAACAACCTAAGTGTCTATCAATGGATGACTGAATAAAAAATATAATTTTAGAGCCCTGGCTGGTGCGGCTCAGTGGACCGAGCGCTGGCCTGCGAACCAAAGGGCCGCTAGTTCGATTCCTGTCAGGGCACGTGCCTGGGTTGCAGGCCAGACCCCCCCACACACCAGTAGGGGGCGCTCAAGAAGCAACCACACATTGATGTTTCTCTCCCTCTTTCTCCCCTGCCCCCTCTCTAAAAATAAAATAAATAAAAAACTACATGGCACTATGCTGAGCACTATATTATACATGGCACTATGCTGAGCTAAGTCAAACTGAGAAAGACAAATACTGTATGAACTCACTTATATGCGGAATCTACAAAACAAAACACTGAACTTGTCGATACAGGGAACAGAAGGGTAACCACCCTAATAGAATACAGGTGAGGGGGCACAAAATGAGTGAAGTGGGTCAAACAGTGCAAACGTCCAGTGTCAGATGTAATGTACCACATGGCATCTGTAAGTGGTAATAGTGTGATGCATATTTGAAAGTTGTCAAGAGAGTAGATTCTAACAGTTCTCATCTTAAGAATGTTATGGTGGCAGATGTTAACTGGACTTATACAGAAATATTAAGTCACTGTGTTATACACCTGAAACTAATATAATATTAAATGTCAATTATATCTCAATTTTAAAAAAGAAAAAACACACCAGAGCCTGAATATTATTTGGCCCTAAAAAGGAGTGAAATACTGGTGCGCGCTAAAGCAATGAACCTCAAAAACATGATATGCAGTGAAAGAAGCCAGACACAAAAGGCCACATGTTGTCCGATTCCACTGACATGAAACGTCCCAAACGGGTAAATCCATAGACAGGAAGATGATTGCTGGTGGCCAGGAGCAGACTGTGGTGGATGCAGAATGGGGCGTGAGTGCTCACGGGTACAGGGTTTCCTTCGGGGCTGAAGAAAATGTTCTAGAACAGAGGCGGTGGCTGCACCACATTGTGAATGTCTTCATGTCACGGAACTGCCCACTTTACAATGGTTAATTTGATGTCCTGTGCATTTGCCCTGCATTTGAGAAAAGAAAGAATGCAGCCGGACATAACAGGTGAGGGGACAGTGAGGCAGGAGCTCCTGACAAGTCAGCTGCCGGGGTGTGGGAGAGTCTAGAATGCCTGCCAGTTTCTACACTGGGCAAGTGGGAAGAGGAGGGGACACCAGGAAGGGGAGATCAGCCATGCAGGAGGAGCAGGCTGAGGAGCCTGGGCACTTTGACTCCTGATGTCACAGGCTCCACTGGTCACAGTAGTGGCGGTCACTTTGCTCAATTCGCTGTAGCCACCTCCTGTGTAGCTGGCACAGAGGACCCCAAAGTGAGACCCAGGCCATGGTGGGAGCCATCTCTGACTTTCCAAATACCTGTCCGTTGGCCTGCTTTATGCCTCTTTTCCAGACAAGGACCTGATACTTAAACAGGTCACCCCCAGGGAGTCTCAATGCTGGAAAGGGGCAGAGCAAGGATTTCCTCTGATTTAAGTCAGAGCTCTGGAGCCAAACAAAGTGAGCTCAGATGTAACCTGCAGGGACCTGGGGTTGGGGCTGCAGATCACTACACTTGTGCTGCCTCAGGTGCCACCCACTACTGTACCTCAAGAGAAGCAGGGCAAAGGGCTGTAGAGTAAACACAAGTGATTTAAGGGCCTACTTAATTTTCATTCTCATTGGCACAATACACATTGGCCGAATGAACAAGTAGGACAGAACACAGCCTTGTAATCACGCCCGGCACCGGGTGAGTGTTCAACGTCTTTCTAGGTCTTGCTGTGTGTGTGACTCTGGGCAAAATAACCTTCCTTCCCTGAGCCTCCAATCACCTCATCTGTAAATGTGGAGCAAATAAGAAGGCGGGTGGGAAAATTAAAGGAGATATTTTAGTGGCCCCGCACTTGCCCACCACAAAATGATTATTCTAACAGCGACAGATCACATTTCAGAATCAGGTACTTTGCAAACGCTTTGAAGGGTCATGTGAGGCCTATAGGCTGAGCGGCGACGTCCTCAGCCTGGTTTCCCAGCGGTGGAAGTGAGGCATAAGTCACTTTCACGAGCTGATCGAAGCAGCGGACCAGGGACTCGAACCGGCGGACCTCAGAGGTCGCACCCCAGGGACCTCCCAGAGCCTGCGCATCATTGGTGGTTCCTAGAGGGGTCAGGTCCGGACTCACTCCGAGGGCCCCCCCTGTTTCCCAACTTTGCTGCCGCCAGCCGTAGGCCATGGCCTTCCCGCCGGCACCCACAAAATCCAGACTCGCGGTGTCTCAACTCACCCAGAGCCGCGCCCCGAGGGATCCGCCATTTTCCCGCCTTCAACTCAAAGGCCGGCTCCCCAAGTTTCCTGGCCTCGGGCAGGGCCATATTGCGGCGCCGCAGGAGGGGTGGCCGCGGGCCTCAGGGAGAGTAGTGCAGGAGGAGCGGGCGATCCCAGCGCGGGTGCCTCTCGGTCTTCCCCTCACACTTGGTTTCGCCCACCAGTGCCGGGGGCGGTCGCCCGGGCCCTATTGGAGGCGGGGCTTCGTGGCGATCCCGCCCTGTGGCGCTCTGGAGTCACGCCCAGGCCCGACCCCGGAAACGAGAGCGTGCGGGGGCGCGGCCGTGGGGGGGCGGGGGTTTCATGGCGCTCCGCCTCGTGGCGCGCTGGCGTCACGCCCAGGCCCCGCCCCCAGCAACCCGGAAGCGGGAGCGCGCAGGGGAGCGGCGGGCGCGGCGGGGCGGAGTGGCCCCGCGGAGCGGCCTGAGGATTGCAGGGCAGGCGCGCGGGTTGGCCGGGGACCCGGCCCGGGACCGGCGGCCCGCAGCAGCCGAGTCCCAGGTGAGTGCTTCGACCGCGGGTTGGGGTTCGATCTCGAAGCTCTCATCGGCGGGTTGCCGTGTAAGGGGATGGAGCTGAGGGGTAATGGAGGTGTGTGAAGGCAGGGGTCGAGGGGCGGGAACGAGCTTGGGAATTGTGGAGGGGTTTCAGGAGACGGCGTGCAAGAGGGACGAAGCAAGAGAAAGTTGATGGGATAGGCCTTGTGAGGGAGTTTGCGGGCGGGAGAGGAGGTAGGTCTTGTGGCTTTGAGCAGCTTCTCTGAGGAGGACGTGGCTAAGTGGTAGTTGAGGGGTCGCAGGAAACGGGTCTGGGAGGGGCAGAGGCAAGGAGGCGATGTTGAGAGGCCCAGGCCGGGGGAGAGGGGCAAGGCCGGTGGGGGCGGGACAGCCTGGGTGCGATCGGGGGAAGGGGTCCTGGACAGCCTGGGGGCGTTTGCTCGCGGTTGAATCGCGGAGGAATGGTGCCTAAGGCAGGGCGGCGCCTGGGACTCAGCGAGTGTTCATAAATGCGAGAGGTTCTGAACCACTGGTGTGGTGGCCCACCGGACTGGGAAGGAGAAAATGGGGGATGTAAGGGGGCAAAAAAAAAGGGTAGAAGGCATGGCAAGAACTGAGGGCCTGTCCGGGGTGGACCTGAGGAGGAGGAGGGGAAGGGAGGAAGGTAGGTACTGTAGCGGCCCCATTCAGATGTTGGGGTGCAGTTCATGGAGATTCGGAAGGTGGGGGTGGGGGCTTCCTTTTTTGATTCATCTTCCCGATTTCATCCCCAGCCACTGGGTGACCCTGGGTGATTACCAGCGCCCTCTGGGCCGGGATTCCAGAATTCCGGACTGGAAAACCACACCACTCTCCTGCTAGGACCTGGCTGCCTCGAGCCTGGGGGTCCCAGGGAGCAAGGAAAGCAGGCCCTGGGCCCTCCTTTGGACCGGAACTGAGTTTCAGAGGGGAGGGAGTGCATGTTCGTACACCGGAGTCTGCTAGGCTGTCACCATCTCTTCAAAGTTGCATCCTTGGACTTAAATGGGTAAAATGACACAGGAAATCTGTCCTCCAGCAGCTGTGAGCTCAGCCCCAGAGGCAGCCTGTGTGCTCTGCCTTCTCTACTGTGGGCCTGTAAGCCACGGTCTTAAAGGGAAAGCCTCTCCTGCACTCTTTGTCCAAGGTGGTAGTTGGTGGGGACATTGTGCCTTCCAGTTGGAGGGTCCGAGCTCCTACCTTGCTGAGTTATGTTCTGGTCTAGGAGTCTCTAGGCTCTTAAGGCATCCAGGAGCAGTGGGAGGTGACATGCGCGGCTGGAAAGTTGTTCCATCATCTGATGGGCCCGGTTCTAGGGAGGTCCTTGCATGGAGCAGTTTTGTTCAGCATTAATTTCTCTTCTTTCCCGACTGTGGGGAACCTTGTCTGGCATCTGCCAGAGGGCTGGGGAGCCTGGGTTTATAGCTCGTACAGGAAATGAATCTGGATACCTTGACTGTAAAGAGGGCCACAGAGAGATAGCCACCCCCTTCACTTCCAGAATGTTCTGGCCCTAATGGAAGGTGGTTCCAGGGCACTCAATCAGAGCCACAGCCATGCCTTCTGCAGACATTGAGCATGGGCTTGCCCTAGCCAGGACAGCCCCCAATAAACAGGACCAGAATCTTCTGGTTGCATGGCCTGGCTGTTTTCTCCCCCTGGCACCAGGAACATGGCCAGGTATCCCAGGTGGGCTCTCTTAGAGGGGCTCGTGTTGGGGATTCTGACCTCCTTCAAGTCTGTTTGTCTGTCTTCACCTGCAAAATAAATGGATTGACCTCAGTCAGCATTTTTCAACTTTAAAACCCAACCCTTCTCGATAATCTTGGGGTCTCTAGCACACAACCCCCTTGGATTTTATGTAGCTGCACCACTGGTGATCCCCTCCCTGCTGCAGTGATCCCAGTTTGGGTTAGCTTTCCATTCTACAACTTCCATCCAAAAATGATTTTTTGCTGCACTTTTGTGTTCCAAATGGAAAGTTGTGGTGCATAATGTGCTTTGCACATCACATCTGTTCCCAAAGCTCTATCGTCACCCTGTGGTTGGAAATCACTGAGTGAGACCCTCCCTCAGGTTCAGGCCTATGACTCAAAGAAGCACGTGGGACGTGGGAATCTCCCCTTTTTGTTTGGCTGTAAGATGCATTCACTGTCCCCAACAGGGGCTTTTTAACTTACTCCTTCCCTCTCCTCATCTCCTCGAAGTTGTGTGTCTTGGGTGGGCCCAGTGTCCAGTTAAGCAAGAGCTGATTGTGCTGGCGGCTGGTTCCAGAGGACAGAAATGAACCATCGTGCCCTGGAGGAGGGACTTTCTAGTAGCACCTCCCCCAACACACATACATACATACACACACACACACACACACACGAATAATGGAGTTGAGTTCGTACTCAGTTCAGCAACAGAACTGGTGCAAGAAGTGGTGGGAACAGAATGAGGAATGACCAGTGCAAGCTTTAGGGCTTGAGGGTCCCTGCAGGTTTCCTCAGAAGACATGGCTGGGCTCTAGCCAAGCCTTGAAAGATACGGAGGTGTAAAACCAAGCCTAGAAGGGAGGTTTGCACAAGCAGATCCCTCTGCAGCTCTACCTTTCATTGAACACCGTCTGTGATAGACACTTTTATACCCAACTCTTAATTCTGCTAACTAGCGGCATGGAGATCCTGGTTCCTATTTTCCCAATATGGAAACTGAGGCTCAGGGAGGTAATAACTTCAGAGATGGCTCCGTGGTTCTCTAGAAATTCAAAAGATAACCTCAAATGTGTGAGGACCAAATTCTAGAGCATAGTTACTCAACTGCAGCACTATTCACATTTGGGACTGGGTCATTCTTTGCTGAGAGTTTGGGGGGCAGTCCCATGTATTATAGAATGTTGAGTAACATCCCTGACCTCCACCCACCAGATGCTGGTAGCACCCACCCCCCAAATTGTGATAACCAAAAATGTCTCCAGACATGGCTACATGTCCCTTGGGGGCAGAATCGCCACCACAACACCCTCTGCTCTGCAGTAAAGTCTGGCTCCTGCCCACCACGGCCTCAGTGGGTCTGTGGTGTAAGTTGAGCTCCTCGTGAGCTGCTACCAAAGGCAGGAGTGGGGTAAAGAGGCCAGCAATTGAATTCTGCCATCCGGTCAATTCTTAATCTGGAGTCTCGATAAAAAGGAGGCACCACGGGGAACCGACCAAGGGGGAGTTGGACAACGTGCCTCAAGGATGGACAGCAGAGGAGGAGCAGGAGATGAGCGGGGGCTGTCTGCATTCGCCCAGACAGCAATGCCATTGTCTTGTTCTTCTTTGTCTTACCACTGACCTGGATTTCTGCAGGATCCGTCCTTGCTTGGCACAAATTGTTGCTTTTCTTCTGAGATTAGAGGTATTCGATTCTCTTCTCAAGAGCTGTTTTGGAGGTGGCCCCGGATCAGTGTGGCTCTCGAAGCCCCATTATCTTCTCCTGTTTGCCCTCTTGGCTTGAGATGCCAGTCCATCTTCAAGACAAAAAAAATAGTAGACAGATTATCTAACTTTGTGCCTCGTGCATGCTTCTCTGCTTGTTCCCCGATGGTGACATTGTGGCTGTAACTCCATGGGAGGAAATGCACATTCTGGGGCCTTCTGATCCTTTGTGGGCAGTATCCCTCCCCCCTCGGTCCCCACCCACCAGCTCTTTGTGAGTCCCCAACTCCCCAACTAACTGTGCCAGGCAGCCCCTGCTCGGCCTCCCCGCAGAGCAAGACAGGCCTTTCTCTCTGCCCTCCTCCTGGACGGAGAGCGTCACAGAACAAAGGGCTCTGTCCGAGCACTGCCAGGCCCCTGGAGAGCCAGCCTGCTGCCGGCCACTACACAGAGCCCCATCCCTTCACCTCTCCAAGTTTTCATTTTGGCCCAGAAAGGACCTCGGAGATTAGACATGTCTCAGAAACGCAGGGATGAGTTTGGGTTCTACTCATTTCCTCATCAACACTTTCTGAGCCGGATCCCGATGATAAATAAAGTGAATGATTCAAGCATTTGGCCCATGGATTAGTCGGAGGGATGAATAAGCTGACCTGGTCTGACTCATTCATTTATATCCCAGCTCTGCCGTGCTTCACGGCGCTGTGTGTTCAGGAATGAGCATTTCAGTGCTGTCTGCTGGGTGTGCGAGTTTCCTGGGGCTGCCATAAAAAAGTACCCCAGACCAGAGCTTAATCAACAGAAATTGCCTCACAGTTCTGGAGACCAGAAGTCCAAGATCAGGGTGTCGGCTGGATTGCATTCTCCTGAGCCTTCCTCCTTGGCTTGTAGGTGGCCGTCTTCTTTCTGTGTCTCCACATCGACCTCCCTCTGTGCAGGTTCGGATCCAGATTTCCTCTTTTAAGGACACCAGTCCTGTTGGGTCACGGTCCACCCTGATGACCTCCTTTTAATTTAATCACCTCTTTAAAGGCTCTGTCTCCAAATACGGTCAAATTCTGAGATCTTGGGTGTTAGGACTTCAGCAGAATGAATTTGGGAGAGGCGTTGGAGACACACAATTCAGCCCATAAAGGGCAAGGGGCAAATTTTATTTTTATTTAGTAAAGAGATTTTGGACAAATAGACCAATAGAGAGTGGGTTTATTTTGTTTTGCCTCACTCATTTAAGTAAACATTTTAGGGGTGATGGTCACATCAACTTTGAGAGCTCCCTGTTAGGGAATTTTCCAGATCTTGTACATGTCCCTCCTTACACTCAGGGTGACTGTAAAGAGGCAAGGACCCTGCTCAGGAAGGCACAGATCTCATGGGACTCTAAGGGGCATCTTTAGGGCCAGGCCTGGGAGGTTGTGTGTGTGTGTGCGCGTGCGCATGTGCCAGGGGCCCCAGCCGAGGTTTACCATTGGAGCATTCTGAAGTCCCTGTCTTGAGTGTTGCCAAACCCATGACCAGCCTGCAGAATCACCTTTACTTCTGCCTCCGTGACAGTGCGTGAGTAGGCCAGGAAGGGAGCTCACTGATTGGTGGCCGAAGTCAAAGATATTATCGACAGGTCAAAACCCTGGGCCATCAGCCACCCAGGGGATAGAAGCCGTCGTTGGGCCTGAAAGCGGAAGCAAGTCCTTGTGGCAGAAACTGGGCAGGGAGTGTGATTTGTGGCCAGGAGGAGGAGGCCTTGCCCATGTGAAGGCCATGAGGCCAGGAGTCACAGGTAAACGGGAGAGGGCAACTCTGGGGCAGAGAGTACGCCACGCTGCCAGGGCTGGGCAAAGTCAGGAATAGAGAAAGGGTTTTGTTAGGATGATGGAGCTATGGATGGCTGAAGGGGTCAGGGTCTCGGCAGTGGTGGAAATGTTCCAAAGTTGAGTCCAGGAAGGGGTCATTGAAGAAACCGGGATGGGGGCTCTTGGTAGGAGGCAGCCAGTGACTTTTGCTCACAAGAGCTCATCTGCTCAGAGCTCAGGGACAGCCAGTGTCATTGAGCAGCTACTTCGTTCCAGGTTCCAGACATGAGGTTAACAGCTCCATGGTCGCTGTTGCCTGAATCCTGCATTGCAACCAGTGAGGCGGGTGCTGCTCCCCAAGCAGGGTGTCCCGCAGACCTGTGACGGGGGTTCCATGGGGGCGTGCTGGGTGGAGGGGGCTCCTTGTGGACCAGAATGGCTGGCCAATGTTGAACCATTGGGCTGGCACAAAACCACCCTCACCCCCAGCCTCACCTGAAGTCCTTGAGGATCTGAGCTGCTTTAGAAGCAGAGTGGGGCTTCCTCACGCTCTAGGGGTTGCCCTGCTTATGAGCAGTGGTTGTATGCAGGGCTTTTGTGTGCAGTCGCTGTAGCTCTGCCCACTGGAGGTTCTCCAGGAGGCTTTCCACCTGAGCAGGACAACAGGGACTGTGTGATTGGGAGAGGGGAATCCCAAAGGGCCCTCCTCTGCCCATCCAGACACTTTCCCAGGAGCCTTCCATGTCTTCATGCACCCACCACTCACCCAGAAAAGACCCAGAGCCCAGCCTCCCATAGGACCTCGAAGCTCTGTCATCCCCCATCCCCTGTAACCAGAACCCACCTATATCCTGTGGGCCTGGTTCAGTCACCATCACTTCCGCCCACCCCCGACTCCTGTAGGAGCCACCCAGTGGGGAACCGCCCATAGTCCACCTGTCACACACAGGCTGGCTGAGCCCTTCCTGGTGTCATTCATGTCCTGGTACTCCCTGTGCCCAACCAGCCAGCACTCCCCATGAGACTTGCATTAAAAGTTCAACTCCATCCCACAGTCGACAGGCCCTGCTGGATAGGATCTGACCTCCTCGACCCTGCCCCCTCCCCCTCCAGCCTCATTCTGCTGGCCACACTGGTCCCCTTGTTCTGAGGCTGCCCCTGCCCTTGGAGCTCACCACCCTCACTGGGCCGCCATCCCCGAGTGCTCAGCCTGTTTGTTCCTTGTCACTGCACAGGCCTCAGCAACTGTTCACTCTCAGCTCTTCCCTGCCTCCTGATCTGGAATAACCACCCTGCCCTGGTCCATTTTTTGTTCTCACCAAAGCACCTCTGATACCTGGGGCTGGATCATTCTCTGCAGTGGCAGGTGGAGGGGTTCATACTGTGCCCTGTAGGGTGTTGAGCAGTATCCCTGGCCTCTACCCACCAGATGCCAGTAGCACCTCCGCTCCCCACTATGATGAGGACCAAAAATGTCTCCGCTGTCTCCTCGTGTCCTCTGGAGTGGCCCTGGGTGTGACACACTGTCGCACCATGGTTAGAAATGCCTCTGCTCGTGGTTTGGTTTGTGGTCACGTTTCTTGAAGGCCGAGACACCTTGACATTGTCACTTTCTCCTGTGCCCAACTGGCCTGGCCAGGGGTAGGGACTGGGGAAACATTTGCTGCCAGGATAGGTTGATGGATATAGCTACAAACCCCTGGGAAAAGGATGGGTCTTGAGGACCGCTGCAATGTGCCTGGGAGAGGGGCTTTCTCCAGGGCTCAGACCTGTTGGGCCAGACTGGAAAGCCTGGGGGGCATATCTTAGGGAAGAAAGGGACACATGCAGACAACAGTCCTGAGAGGGTGTGTATGCCCGGAGCATCCAGTACCTTCTGCACTGGGCACCTGGACTTGTGTCCCTGGGCTGCTGTAAGCTGGCACCGCAAACCAAGTGGCTTAGACAATAGAAATGTATTCTCCCATCATGCCAGAGGCCAGAAGTCCAAAATCAAAGCATTAGTGGGGCCATGGCTCCCTCCAAAGCCTCCAGGGGGGACCCTTCTTCACCTCTTCCAGTTTTGGGGGCTCCAGGCATTCTCATAGCTGTGGCCGCGCCACCCCAATCTAAACCCTACGTTGTCCTCCAGCCCTGAGTTGCCTTGACTGAGAAACACGCTCATTTTGTAGCTGTTTCTCAGAGCATCCATCTTCCCAATAACGTCACGTGATTGTTTCTTCCTGAAAAACCCAGTGGGCTCAAGGGCACGTGCATAGGAACGTGGAAGCACGCTGTGTTCTGAGTGGTGCCTCTTCCTTTCAGCTTGAGAGTGATTTCATCCGATAAACATGTGGCTGCAAATTATGGCCTTATATAAACGAAGCGGCTACACTACACTTTCTGGAGCCCCCGTCTGCCTTATTTTCCAGTAAATTCCAAATTGCTCGCCAAACCTATAGGCAGAACCTTGCTTTTTCGTGCATAAGGCCTCGGCCAGGCCTTGAGAGCTGCTCATTCACATTTGTCCGCTCATCCAGCCCTGGGGCTGAATTTGTGGTGGCCTACCCCTTTTCCGTGCATCTCCGTTCTCTAAGAGCATGAGGGAGAGGCCCTGAATTCATGTTCATGTCTTCTCAAGAGTTCAGAAAGTATACCAGTGTGGCATTTGCAAAGTCTTAATTTTTCACCGTTGAGGTTTTACAGTGGGCATTTTTTATTGCAGTAAAATGCGCATAATGTAAAATTCACCATGAGTAACATTTGGCACATTCACAATGTTGTGTTAACTGTCACCTGTGTCTGGTTCCAAGACATTTTCTTCACCCTTTAAGGTAACCCCAACCCCATAGCAGTCACTCCCCATCTCCCTGCCCCCAGCCCCTGACAATCACTGATCTGCTTTCTGACTCTCGGCGTTTGCCTGTTCTGGATATTTTGTATCAGTGGGGTCACACACTCTGTGGCCTTCTGCACCTGGCCTCTTTCGCTCAGCAGGTTTTCAGAATTCATCCATTTTGCGGTGTGTGTCATCACTTCATTCCTTTTTGTGGATGAGTAATATTCCGCTGTGTGGATGGACCACCTTTTGGTCCTCTCAGCAGGAATTTTATAGTTTGTCGGCTTGACTTCCATTTGGTGACAAAGGCGTAGGTCTCCCGAGTCCCGGGGAGACAGATCCTGTCATGTGGGGGGTGTTTTGCTTCCGTTCACATTGTGTGCGCTTCCGTGAGCCTTAGTTGGAGGTAGGTTGGGCATTTTAACATCAGGATGTTTGGTGAAATGGTCTGGATGAAGGACGGACACGCGGGTTTTTAGGACCTGCTGCCCCCTGATACACGCTGCCGCCAAGCTGTGTCTTCCCACTGCCCCTTCCCCCCGCAGAACCGCCGCCCTCGATTCCTCAGCCCCAGTCCTGCTTCCTTTCATTCCAGCGCAGCCTGGGGATTCTCCAGGCACAGGTTTCACATCCACTTGTGACAAGAACTGTAAAGCCACAGCGTGACTGATTTCCAGGTCTCAGATTCCGTTAAGACTCAATGAGGAAGGCATGCTTGGAAGCCAAAGAAAATGGCCGAGCCGCTCCAAGGGAGCCGCTCCATAACAGTTATTTATCAATGAATTATCACAGCTCTACAGCTGTGATCATCAAAACAGCATGGCTCCACGCAGGAATCAGTAGCCCAAAGGCAGACCCTCGTGTGTCGAATAACTTAATATGTGATATTTAACAAACAAAGGGGGCTCCCTTATCAGGGGAAGGATTCTTTAATAAAAGGCATTAAAACAGTTACTTCGCTCTTTGGAGAAATCATCTGGATCTGCATTTAACTTCCTACACTGTACTGGGCTGATTAGTGTCCCCCAAATTTATGTCCACCCAGAACCCCACAATGTGACCTTGATTGGAAACAAGGTCTTTACAGGTATAATTAAAGACATCAAGATGAACTCAAACTGAATCCAATAGTTGGTGTCTTTAAAGAGGCAAAGGCGCAGGCAGAGGAGTGCCCTCTGTGACGATGGGAGAAAGAAATGGGGGTGAAGCATCTGCAAGCCGAGCGTGCCAGGGTTGGTGACAGCCACCAGAAGCTGGGAGAAAGGCCTGGGATGAATTTTCCCTCAGCTCCTCCAAAAGGAGCCGGCCCTGCTGGCATCTTGATTTTGGACTTTTCCAGAACTGTGAGAAAGTTAATTTCTGTTGTTTTAAGCCACCTGGCTTATGGCACTTTATTATAGCAACTCTAGGACACTCATACACCTTCTGAAATAATTTCCAGATGGATAGAGGCTTAAACGTAAAGGGTAAATCTGGGAAGGGAAGGTGTAGTCCCATATTATTCAGATCTGGGAGAGGAATGAGCAGTAGACATAAAAAAAAATAACCCACAGATCTGACTGCCCGGAAAAGGTACCATTCATCTAAAAAAAAAAAGGCCATATGCAAAAGTAAACTGATATGAATTAGTTTCATCAAACATGGCAGTGAATTAATAGCTTTCCTATACAAAGAGGTCCTCCAAAGCAGTAGTCGTGCTTCAGTGGGAAAAATGGGCAACAGACGTGAACAACTTACAGAAACAAAAAGCTGTTCAGTAGACGTAATTTTTTAAAAATCCAGCCTGACAGTTGAAGACACGTAAGTAATGAGATGCTCCTTTGCAGCCAGTGAGAATCTGATCCACGGAGTGTTACAGGTATAATGAGGCCACCTGTGGAATGAGGGGTTGCTGGACCTGCGGGCCCATTCTGAGATTTTGCACCAGAGGCATTGTTGCCTGGGATCTGGTGGAGGGATTTGAGGGACATTCCAACCTGAGGTCAAGGATGGCACCACAAGGAGGCCGTCTGAGATTTGGGTGTGAGAAGTGGCAGGCAGGGTCCGGGGATAGGTGAATGGTTGGCCGTCCAACTGGTGAACCTCACACCCTTCTGTGGCTCAGGGGGCTCTGGGCTGCTTCTCCATGGTTGAGCTAGAGAAACCCTGCAAGATCAGGCCCATGAGCCTGGCCTTTGGCTGGGTCGGGAGTGACCGAAGTGTACCAGTTGGCCAGTGCGGCGATGGAAGGGTGGCCGTGCTATATGGAGCCTGCCAACCTGGGGCCGATGAGAAGCATTCTGGGGACTTGGTGACAGCAGACAGGATGTGGTCAGTGGGAGGAGCAGGGAACTAGCCTTTGGGATGTTCCAGGCGGGGCAGAGAGAGGTGACCGTGGTGGGCTGGAGGTGGGGCACACGTCCTTGGGCATGAGCACAGTCCCTGAGAGGCCGGAGTGCAGTCCATTCCCTGCCCCAGGAACAGAGCCTGGGAGCCGGGCAGGAGGGGTCCCTGCACAACGCAGAGCAAGTGAGCAGGACCGGGAGAGGCTGCTGGCAGCAGGTGTGACTAGTGGGAGTTTGGTGGCATCTTCTGGGGGCAGGGGGCAGGGGTTTCCATGGCGTGCAGCTGGGAACAGTGAGCCAAGGGGCAAGTGGGCGTGGGAGAGGCTGGCTTCAGGCTGCACGGAAGTGAGGCGGTGACTGGGCTCTGCCCTGGTCTGGAGAAGGGTGTATCGGTGTCTGGCTTTAAGGCACAGGACCTGTTAACGGAGGGTCCTCCCCCACAAACCCCTAGGAAAGCAGGGCAAGGGGGCTGCTCTGGGGAAGAGAGTGAGGGTGTCTGGGCAGGTTTGGGTGAGGCTGGGCTAAGCAGGGAAGGGCCACACAGGTCAGGCAGAGGAGCTTTCCAGGATGCAGTCATGGTGGCCTGGGTGGGCTCCGACAACGGCTGGAGGGGCAGCTGCAGCAGGACAATCAGGTGGGCCTTGGTGGACAAGGGCCCCACCCCAGCTGGTTTGGGCCCCGCCCATTCAGCTTTCCCCTCCCTGCAGGCCTGGCTGTCGGGCAGCCCTCTTGAGCAAGCCTTATCTACTTCCTCCTGGCCAGGGTGGGGCGTGTGTCAACTGGTCCTGTAATGGCACCCCCAGTCTCTGAGCGCAGGGTCTCCTGCTGTCCCCACCAAGGCACCCAGAGCTGCAAATGGCCCCTGCCAGTCTCTGTTCACAGTGGGGCTTCGAAAGGGCCTGGTGATGGGCTTTCCCTGGCGGATGTGGGGTGGCACTCAGCCTGTCCAGTCTTCGGCCAGGTTCTCCTCGGGACACATGGTGGAGGCTACAGGAGCAGGATCGTGTCACTCAGCTCTGATGGCTTCTTGCTTAGGTTCGTGTCTGCTGGGAGGACAAAGCAGGCTCATACAGGGAGCTTGGGCGTGAGAGTCCAAAGCCCCCAGCCTGTGGGCTGAATTGGCCTCCTGAAGGTGTGGTGCATATCAGCCCTGTCTCCGCAAGTGCAAGTCACAGAGGGTTGTCTCCGCCCGGAGCCCTGGATGGCACTGTGCATGTGTGTGCACATACATTCATGAGAAAGTGCTGTGCACACATGTGCCAGTGTTTGTATGCATGCTTATATGTGCATGTGTGTTCTCTGTGTTCATGAGTGTGGATGTGTCCACATAAAACTGCACATGTGTGCATGTTTGTGTGTGTGTGCTTGCATGTGTGCATGAGTGTGAATGTATTCACATGAGAGTATGTTCATGTGTGTGCATCTTTGTGGTTTATACTCCCTCATATTTGTTTGCATGTCAGTGTCTCCCATTGAACCAGACCTTTGAGCCGAGGTCTGGTTCACCTTTGTATCCTCAGCCACGCTTGGGCCGCACACAGTGAGCCCGCACCCAGACCTCACACATTTATGCCTCTTGCCCCAGGACACATTACTCACTGTTGCCAGCGCTGGCCACGTTTTCTCTTTTTCCCACAATGTCTTCGGAAACAAATGCATTTTTTGAAAATAAACTTTTTTGTTGGAGTTATTGTAGATTTAGAAAACCGTTGTAAAGACAGTATAGAGGGTTCCCTGTATCCCTGGCCCACCTTCCCCTGTGGTGACCCTCTCACATTATGAGGCACATTTGTTTGTACAGCTAAGAAATTGACAATGGTCCACTGCTGTTAGCCAGCCTCCTGACCTCATCTGATGTCACCGGTTCTTCCGTTCGTGTTCTCTCCGTGGTCGAGGATCCCATCCTGGGAACCCCGTTGAATTTAGTCATCGCTTCTTCTCTGTCTTTCCTTGTTGCTCATAACCTTGGCAGTCTTAGGAGGACTGCCTGGGCATCTACCTGATGTTGCCCACAGGAGACTGGGATTGTGGGCTCTAGAAGCAAATGCACTCTGAGCACTTTTCTTGAGTGAGTTTTGGGGGGGCTCTCCCTGACTTTGTCTTCCTCATTGGAGTTTGGGGTACATCAACATTTCGGAGTCCTTGAGTTTCAGGGCAGGTTCATTCTTATCCCCCCGTACCTCTTCCTGCCCCTAGTATATTGTGGGGGCATGACCAAGGCCTGCAGGGCCAAGTCTTTGGGAGCTGGCATGGGAGCTTGTCCAAGAGGGGAAGCCAGGAAGGACATGAGCTGGGAAAGGCTTAGCTGAGACATGGCCATGACCATTGGACTTGCAGGTGGAGAGGCTAGCTCTGGGTGGGGAGGGCTGAGAAGGAGTAGACTCCAGGCGGAGAGTTTGATCTTGAGGAGCAGGAGGTCTGGTGCTGTCACTCTGCAAGGGCCACAGAGGTCAGACTCTTCCCACCCTTTGGTTTTTCAGGAGAGGGTATTCGGGCCTCAGGTCTGGGGCTGTTCGCCTGGGATGGGTGTCAGCGTTCCCTACCACAACTAACCTGCCACTCTGACCATGCCACCCCCTGCCTTTCAGCTCCAGGACACGCGCCCCGAGCCCGGGAGGCATGCTGAAGCCAGGCGGCTGGCAGGATGAGTGTGAACGAGGCAGGCAGCTCCGGCTGCCAGAGGGCGGCGGCCTACCACCTGCACATCTACCCACAGCTGGCCACCAGCGAGAGCCAGGCCTCATGCCGCGTGACAGCCACCAAGGACAGCACCACGTCCGATGTCATCCAGGACGCTGTCACCACCCTGCAGCTGGATGGAACCAAGCGCTATGTGCTGGTGGAGGTCAAGGAGACGGGCGGGGAGGAGTGGGTGCTGGACGCCAGCGACTCGCCTGTGCACCGCGTGCTGCTGTGGCCTCGACGGGCACAGGACGAGCACCCGCAGGAGGATGGTTATTACTTCCTGCTGCAGGAGCGTGACTCAGATGGGGCCATCAAGTATGTGCCCATGCAGCTAGTGGCCCAGGCCACAGACACCCGGCGCCTAGTGGAGCGCGGCCTCCTGCCTCGGCAGCAGGCAGACTTTGACGACCTGTGCAACCTCCCCGAGCTGACTGAGGCTAACCTCCTGAAGAACCTCAAGCACCGCTTCCTACAGCACAAGATCTACACGTATGCAGGGAGCATCCTTGTGGCCGTCAACCCCTTCAAGTTCCTCCCCATCTACAACCCCAAGTACGTGAAGATGTACGAGAACCACCAGCTGGGCAAGCTAGAGCCACATGTGTTTGCGCTGGCCGACGTGGCCTACTATGCCATGCTCCGGAAACGCATCAACCAGTGCATTGTGATCTCGGGCGAGAGCGGCTCGGGCAAGACACAGACCACCAACTTCCTGATCCACTGCCTCACTGCCCTGAGTCAGAAGGGCTACGCCAGTGGAGTCGAGAGAACCATCCTGGGCGCCGGTCCTGTGCTAGAGGTGAGCAGGGCAGGCGTCTGAAGGGCCCCTCTGCTTTAACATCTGGGTTTTATTATCGCGAGAACATGGTCTGTTATACTCATGGTTCCCTGGAAACAGGAGCTTCACAGGAAACAGAAGGCTCAGCACGCTGTGCAAGGCCACATGAGGAGGCAGCAGGGCTGGAGCAGCAGGAGTGAGGGGAAACCATGGGCGAGGGTCCCTGTTGTGGTTTCCATGGGAAGTGATGGGTGAGGCAGGGTACACGTTGGCTGGTTTGAATCATTGAGGGGCCCTTGGGTATAGGGGCTGCCCGGGTTGTCTGGTACCTGCCCTGGGGTGATCTGGGCAGGTGGATAGTGGCCCTGAGTGTGAAAGCTGGACAAAGGAGGTGTGGGAGTTGGGGCTCCGGCTGGATTGGTCAGCTTGCGGAAGGTGTGTTCACGGGAAGTCCTTTGCCCTCTCTAAGCATTGGCTAACCCCAGGAGGGGCAGTCCCTCCAGGGTCAGCCAGGCCCCAGATGTCAAAGCATCAGAACACAGAGAACAGCAAGGCCTGATCAATACAATGATGACATCTGGGAGGTGGCCATCCGTACCCCAGGCCCCCAAAAGAAAAGGATGACATGTCCTCACTGAGCCATGCATGATGGAGCAGTCCAGTGGGGCTGTGGTGTGGAAGAAAGCCAGACAGGTGTAGTGCAGGCCTGGGGGCTAGGGGACAGTGAGGTAAAGGGAGGGGCCCCCGGCAGCGCCCTACAGTCAGTAGGGGAAGAAGTGCCCTCTGCCCTCCGTCCAGCGTCCCAGGGAAGCCACGGGTGTGTTGCTGTGGGTGAGCCTTCTGGATGCGGGGCAGGGGACGTGACCTCACACTGTTCCTCACTCTCAGGCTCCTGAGGCAGGAGTCACCCACATTTCAGAACATAGCCTGACTGTTGTCACCTTATGAGGGCAGGGGCCACGTGTGGGCCCAGAGGTCTGCATTCCTAGGTTTGGCAGGTAGGACTCTTTCTTTCTTAAATAAGATTTTGTCATAGATAATTATATATAAGTAATTTTAATCATAAGTACTTAATTTTATTCAGTATAATATAAATTATTGTATTTCTTAGAGCAGCTTCAGGTTCATAGTGATATTGAGCAGATGGTACAGAGAGTGCCCACCTACCCCCTCGCTCCCACACCGTCCCCTATCATTAGTGTGTTACGTTTCTTACGGTCAACAAGCCAGCACTGACACGTTATTACTAACTCAGGTCCACAGTGTACTTTGGGGTTCACTCTGCGTTGTACATTCTGTGGGCTTGGACAAGTGCACAGTGTCACATGTCCGCTGATAGGTATCCTACAGAGTAGTTCCCTGCCCCAAAAATCCTCTGCTCCACCTGGTCATCCTTCTCTCTCCCAAATCCTGGCAACCACTGATCTTTTCACCGTCTCCTTCATTTTGCCTCTTCCAGATTAGTTTCTTTCACTCAGCGATACGCATGTAAGATTCCATGTAAGATTCCTCCGTGTCTTCTTGTGGCTTGAGACCTCATTTGCCAATTAACACCTCATTATCTGGATGTGCCATAGCCTGTCTGTCCACAAGAACCCAGACCACCCTCCTTAGGGGTGCGGGGGTCTCGCCTACCTTGAAGCATTGACCTTCGGCCTCTGCCAGTCCCCCAAGCTGAGGGCCTAATGCAGCTGCCTTGGAGGGCCGTTGTGCAAATTCACTGCAATAACATCTAGGCTGCGCCTGCTCCACACACTTCAGTCCCTCTTCCTCCCTGGTGATCTCTGAGATCATCAGCAAGAGACTCACTGGGGCTGCAGGGTCTGGCCCTGTGCCTGCACAGGTAGCCTGTTTCTGTCTTCTCCTGTACACATAATGTGAAGATTGTCATTTTTTGTGTGAATGTTTTAAAAACTACTGAGTAACCCAGACATAGAACAGACACTTCTCTCTTGAGTACTGTGGGCCCTGAGTGTGTCTCCCTTCCATTCTGATCTCCTTCCTGTTCACTCGGTAAATATTCTGCCCATGTCTGCCAGGTACCAGGCACTGTTCTAGGCACTGGGCTATACAGTGGCCACAGGCCTGCCTGAGCAGAATTACCTCCCAGTGACAAGAAGGCAGGCAGAGAAATAAATAATGGGCCCCATGTCAGAGCTGGGAGCTGATTAAGAATAGCAGGCAGGCCCTGGGAAGAAGGGTTGAGGCTACAGGCGGTGAGAAGGTGAGGCTGAGCTGGGCCTGGAAAGAGGGGTGAGTCATGTGGAGGAGGCGTGGCCAGTGAAAGGCCAGGGGGCCGAGCCGGGCCTGGCATGTTGGAGGAAAGGCAAGGGTCCTAAAGGGCACAGGAAGGGGACTGAGTGAAGAGAGGGGGAGGCAGTGGGGACAGAGAAGTGACAGTCAAATCATTCATTGCCTTGTGGGCTGTGGGGAGGGTCTTGCGTAACCTGGGAGCCAAGGAGAGTGTCCCAGCTTTAATTTGGCTCCATCACAGCTCTGAATCTCAGCTGCGATGAAGCCAGTGGCCCCACTGCCCTCCCAGCAAGGACCTGGAGCCATGGCAGGTGCTCTAGGCCAGCGCATTGGTGCCTGGCACCAGAGTCCTGAAGAAAATGTTGCAGGCAGTCAATGACATTAGAAATCAAAAATGTGAACGAGAGGACAGACCCAGTGTTCACCAATGGAGCATTCTGCCATGTGGATATTAACCCTCATGGAACCAGGCAGGCAGGTGGGTGTGCCCATGCTTGGTGAGGACACTGGCCCCAAGGTCTCAACAGACATGGCAAGGAGGCAGGATTGGCATCAGGGCGTAGTTTTCTTTCCTAGCTTAGGACCATCCAGAGCACCTGGATGAGGTTCCCGTGGCTGCCACAACCAAGCACCACAGACAGGAGGCCTGCAGATGACAGGAGTTTACAGTTGTCCTTCAGTATCGATAGGGGACTGATTCCAGGGCCCCCGTGGGTACCAAAATTCCCGGATGCTCAAGCTCCTTCTGAAAAATGGCGTAGTGATTGCAGATAACCTGTATTTGCACACAGGCTGCAGCCAAGCATGCCTGCGTGTCGCTTCACTCACATAGATTCAGCCGGGTGCTCGGCACCTAGCAGATTCAGTTTTTGCCTTTTTAGAACCTTCTGGAATTTTTTTCCTTAACAATCCTTGGTCAGTTGAATCCACAGCTGCAAACCCCATAGATTCAGAGAGCCGACTGCTCTCTCACCGCTTTGAAGGCCAGAAGTCTGCAGTCTAGGTGTCGGCAGGGCCACGCTCCCTCCGAGGGCTCTAGGGAAGGATGCTTCCTTGTCTCCTCCAGCTTCTGGAAGCTCTGGGCATCCTTGACTGGCGGCTACATCACCCCAGTCTCTGCCTCTGTCGTCACATTGCCTTCTCTTCTTATGAAGACACCAGTCGTTGGATATAGGGCCCACCCTCCTCAAGGATGACCTCATCCTAATTCCATCAGCAATGACCCCATTTCCAAATACGGCCATGCTCAAGGTCTAGAGGACCGGGATGTGGACATGGCTCTTTGGAGACACAAGTCAGCTCACAGAAGCCCCCACTGAGTGATAGCCGTGGTCCCTGAGGGCCACCTTGTCTCAGCAGCCATCCAGGAGGCCCCAGTATCGCCCTCCAGCCTCCTGGCTCCTCCCCAGCAGTTGCCCCAAGGGATCCTGACACATTCTTGGAGGGCCTTAGTCACCCTCCACAGCAGGCATCTGTGCCCTGTGAGTCAGATGCCTCTGACCTCGCCTGGCTGCCTCCCTGGAGCCTTGGTGAGCCGGCACAGCCCAGTTTCCCCAGCGGTTAGGATCTGCTGGAGGGCGGTGCCCACTCCGGCTTCCAAAACCAGCTTAAGCCAAATCCACATTGAGGCCGTAAACATGCTTCTTGGGGCAACCTTTTGGAACAGAAGAAGGTTATTTTAATTTAGAGCTGGGCTCCCCAGTCGAGGCACTGCTGGTGTTGAGCCAGGTTGTTCTCTGTGCTGGGACCGTCCTGTGCACTGGCAGGGTATGTCTGGAGCCAGGTCGTTCTCTGTGCTGGGACCATCCTGTGCACTGGCAGGGCACTGAGCAGCAGCCCTGGCCCCCACCCACCAAGTGCCAATCGTAACTCCTGCCTGAGTTCTGACACCCAAAAATGTGCCCAGGCATCACCAAATGTCCCATGGGGACAGAATCTCCCCTGGGTGCAAACAGCTGTCTTAGAGTCTCAGCTTATGATGCGACAAGACCCAGTCACTGTTTCTTTCAGGTGCCAACCATCTGCAAAGTTGTCCTTAAGTAAGTCCCAGCCATTCGGAGCTAAGCCAGGGGACACTTTCTAATAACGAATAATTTGTTATTGGCCTTCGAACCCACTTGGGTTTCAGGCTTCAGGTGCCATAGTTTCTACCTGTCATCTTTCTGAGCCCTCACAGCAGCTCTGATCGTTTAAAGATGAGGAGACCGAGCCACAGAGAGGCACGCCTGGTGCAAATGTCCTGGGGCTGCTGGCACAGCAGGAGTTTATTCTCACAGTTCAGGGCACCAGCAGCCCTAAATCAAGGCATGGGTAGGGTTGGCTCCTGGAGGCTCTGAGGAAGAGTGGGCCCCAGGTCTCTCTCCTGGCTTCTGGGAGCTTCCGGCAGCTCTGCGGCATTACTTGGCACATGGCCATTTCAGTCTTTTCCTCCGACTCCGCGTCGCCTTCTTCCCGTCTGTCTCTGTCCTTTCTCTCTGAGGACACTGTCCTTGGACTTAGGGCTCACCCTAAGTCCAGGATGGTCTCACCTTTAGATTCTTGCTCTGATTATATCTGCAAAGACCCTGTGTCCCAACAACCCATTCACAGGTTCCAGGGACCAGGACTTGGACGTGTTTGGTGGTTGGGGTGGGGCAGGATGGGAGGGAGGGGTTGACACAAGTCAGCCCACTCCATATGGGCGCTCCAGGCCGCACTGCAGGCAGCCAGGCTGGACCAGGGTTGGAAGCCAGCTGGAGCATGAGCACAAGCCCGGGTTCATGGTGTCTCCCTGCATCTTCGTGAAAGATTTCCTCTCTCGCCTCAGCCGAAGATCCGCACCGCTGGCAGGGTCCGGGACTTTTTACATAGAGCTCCGCAAAAGGAGAAGTTGAGTTGTTTTGAGGTTTGGTGTCACCAGTCGCCCCACCTCCCCCTCTCCACCAGCCGCCCCACCTCCCCCTCTCCGCTGTGCAATTCTGACCAGAAAACAGGAAGGGGGCACTGTGGAAAGCCGGTTCCAATCAGCTGATTCGTTGCCTGCTGCATTTAACTGCTACTGTCACAGTTTCACACGATGTCACTTGGCTGTGCTCAGCATGCTGCAGCTTCTGGAATGCCCCACCCCAGACACAACATGTATGTGAAACCTGCTTGAGCTCAGAAACACTGAAGGTGCAGATGACAGGCTCCCCAGGGCAGTGAGTAGTCCGGGTCTTCCTTCCTGTGCACTGAGGTCCACCACCCACCCCAGGTGCCCTCGGAGAACCTTGCCCCTACAGATGCAGCAGCCCATGGCATTGGCCCCTGGGCAGGCCACCAAATGCTCCCAGGACATGTGCCTCTTCCTCAGCCACAGACCTGAGCATCGAGGCTGAGCGTGGAGGCTTAAGGCCCAGCTTCTCTTTGTCTTGCCTGAACTGTAACAAATGCCACCAGCATTTGCAAATGCACACAGGGCTTTAATTTCGAAAGCAGAAATGAAATGAGGATCTTTGCTGGCTGGGCTGTTTTCCCAAGCAGCCAGAGGCTCCTATGTGCCGGGATTCAGGCCCTTCACATAGCCACCTTGCCCTGGTCCTCGCAAAGAATGGAGCCTGAGAGGCAGTGACCCCCTGAGCTGCCCAGCATACCCACAGGAGATGGGGGAGCCAGGACCCAGGGAGTCCTAGAGAGCTTGCTGCTGCTTCCAACCTGCCTCTGGGGGCCCCAAAGGAACCTGTCCTGGGACTGGAATCTGTACCAACCTCGGTCCTGAACACCAACCCCCCCCTGAGGACCCCATAAACCCAGTCTCACATGACCTTAGACTGTCCCTTGAGCCACCCTTTACCTGCTTGGCTGCTGGGTCTGTTCACACTACTTTCTGTCAACACCAGGGCACCAGCCTAGGCAGGTCACCCAGAACCATATGGCATCATCCACCTTGACCTATGCCCTCACGGACACCTACCCAGTCTGTACCCTTTCCTCCTACAGGGCAGTGAGAGGCCAGCCCAGTGTGGGGGCACACAGGCAGAGCCACTGAGGATGACAGAGATAGAAGGTCCTACAATGAAGGGCGTGCTTCTGCAGTTAGGGTGTCTATTTAAGAGTTTTTCTGAGATATAATCCACCCATTTCACGTGAACAGTTCAGTGTTTTCTTTAGCATATTTACTATATTGCTCAACCAACACCTCTATCTAGTTCCAGAACATTCTCATCACCCCCAAAGGAAACCCCATTAGCAGCCACTCCCCATTTCCTCTCCCCCCAACCCCTAGTAACCACCAATCTGCTTAGAGTTCTCAGAAGTCTCCCTTCATCCCCTGGCCAGTGGCCAAAGCTTTGGCTGGCCTGGGCCGTCCTAGAGGCCGGCTGGCTGAAAGTTCAGCGGTATGGACATCAGGGTCACCCGTTGACATGGGAGGGAAAGGGGGAGCCCAGGCTGGGATTCCAGGAGAATGGGCAGTGTTAGGGAGATGCAGTGGTGCAAGGCAGGAGGGGAAGGTGTCGTATGTCCTGGAGGTTGGGCTATTAAGGGCCCACCAGGGAGACGGGCCCCACCTGGGTGGGTGCAGAGGTCAAGGAATGGAATCTCTGACTGCGTCTGGCCCTGGTGTGGCCTCCCCAGGATGTCTGGGGAAGCAGTTTGTGGGGCCTTGGGTTGACAGCAGCCCAAAGGAGGAAGGTGCTAAGGCCAGAACCCCAGGACAGAAAGAGGACAAGGGCAGGCGAATTGTCCAGAGAACTAGAGGACAAATAAGGCCTCGAGTCGACTTAAGGCCTCACAGCAGAAACACAGGGACAAAGGCCACCAATGTCTAGGCACTGATGGATCCTTTCTCGGGTGGGGCATCCTGCACACTGTAAGGTATTGAGCAGCAGCCCTGGCCTCTACCTACCAGGTGCCAGTAGCACCTCCCTCTCTAGTTGTGACAACCAAAAGTGTCCCCAGACGTCACCAAGTGTCCCTAGAGGGGCAGATCGCTCCACTTGAGAAAAAGTTTCAGGCCAACTGCATGCAAAGACTGATTTCAGTTTAGCAAACGTATGTCTACGCCTAAATAGTTTCAGATTTTTTTTTTTTTTTTGTAATGTCTTGCTGTTGTTACACATCAACATGCCTGTATTTAGTGCCATCCCTTGCACCTCATGGTGGCTGGCAGGCCAGGCAGCAGTCCGGGCTAGTGTCCTCCGTCACTCCCTGGAAGAAGCGACTGGTGTTGTTCTAACCCCCTACCCCCACCCCCAGGCCAGCCACAGCCTCGAGAATGGTCAGTGCCTGCCCAAGACCAGAAGTGTCCCAGTGTCCTTGCCGTCACCCGTGGAGCATGCCTGGGTGCAAGGGTCGGCTTTTCCATTCAAGTTTCATCTCCCAGGAGAACTGAGTGACGTCTTAAAATATTTTTTGACACTCTCATTCATCCTTTAATGCATAAATCAATACAAAAATGTTTTTCCATTAAAAAAAGTGAAATCTGCCCTGACCGATGTGGCTCAATTGGTTGGGCGTCATCCCGCAGAGTGAGGGGTCACTGGTTCGATTCCTGGTCAGGCCGCATGCCTGGGTTTCCGGTTCTGTCCTAGGTCAGGGCAAGTACGAGAGGCAACTGGTATCACATCAGTGTTTCTCTCCCTCCCTCCCTCTTCTCTAAAAGTAAATGGATAAAATCTTTAAGTGAAATGTCCCACATGTATAAATGGCTCGTTTAAATTTGATGTGACAGCAGTAACTCCTCCAGGCCGCCGACTGATGCCCTTGTTGTGTTGCACCGGACGACTTACTTATGTAAATGCACGGGGAATCCTGACAAAGAGAAGAATGACTTTTCCTTGCAAAAGAAACTTAATTCTGTAAATGAAACAAGATATGTGAACTTGACATGCAAGCAAACATTTTATTTATTCATTCATATAAAAAAAATTTTAATCCTCACCTGAAGGGTATGTTATTGATTTGAGAGGGAGGAAAAGAGAGAGATCAATCAGTTGCTTCCTATATGTGCCCCGACCAGGGTTCAAACCCACAACCTCGGCATGTGCCCCGACGAGGAATCAACCCACATCCTTTTGGTGCAGGCTCCAACCAACTGAGCCACCCTGGCCAGGGCTGCAGGTGAATTTTTTTAAAGATTTTATTTATTTATTTTTAGAGAAGGAGAGAGAGAGAAACCTCAATGTGTGGTTGCCTCTCGCACGCCCCCAACCGGGGCCCTGGCCCGCGACAATTTGGTTTGCAGGCTGACGCTCAATCCACTGAGCCACAGCAGCCAGGGCTGCAGGTGAATATTTTAAAAGGTCACTGTTCAATTCCCTTTTAGTGTTCTCAATTAAGTTCTTTAATTGATCCAGCCCTAGATCTTCTTATTAATAAAACTTTGGAAATCAGTTTCAATAATCGAAAAGAAATTCCTGGATATGAGACTAAGGCTTAAACTGTTTTAAGAGCTGCTTGTTAATACCCAAAAACACAGTGGCCGGTCTGAGGACCCTCAGAGCTGAAAAGTCACACACTCCCTGCGGGTTTTCTAGCATAAATGTAAGAAACAACCCTTAGTGGTTTTCTATTGCATTTAGCACTGGAATTGTCACCCCCCCAACCCGTCCTCCTGGGGTGACTTTCTGAACCGAATGCCAGGTGCTGGCTGTGGTTCAACTGCTCTCCTGTAGGCATCTCCCCAACAGGAAACAAGCCCAGGCCGCTGTGATGGTTTCAGATGCTGCCGAGGAGCACGTGTGGTTTTCCACAGCACTTTGGCAAAAGTGTGATGCGTTTTATTACCACTTGTGGCATCACCTGAGTGCTGTTCCCTGCTTTTTTCATGTGGCGTTGCATTTGTTTTTCATTTCTTTCTGTACGTACCAGGAATTGGCAAATTACAGCCCACAGGTTAAATCTGCCTGTTTCTATCAATAAAGTTTTATTGGCACACAGACACACCCTTTATTGACACATTGTCTGGCCTGTTTCTGTAAAGTTTTATTTTTATTATTTTTTTTTTTCTGTAAAGTTTTATTACTTCACAGCCCTACTCAGTCATTTACATACTGACTGTGGCTGCTTTCAGGCCACAACAGCAAAGCAGAGCAGTTGTGACAGACACCACCTGGCCTACAAAGCCGAAAACATTTACCACCTGGCCCTTTGCAGGAGCAATTTGCTGAGTCCTCATACCTATGAGTACTCAGAACATTCTAGAACATTCCACAGTTTGTTTCTACAATCACACTTCTCACCTTCTGCTGAGCTCTACCTTCCTAAATGTAAGGAAACCAGGCTCCCATCCTCATTCCACACGACTTGTATCACCACCTCAAATCTCTCTGCATTTAGATTCTTGCCCCATATAGACACACATATCCATAAACATCCGTCCACGAGGGTCTGTGATACTGTGATTTATAATAAATATTTGGGGGGTGTCCAGGGTCCTATTCCTGGCAGAGCTTCTAAAACTCTTAATGTTTCCTAAGACTGTGAGAAAGGTGTCATTTGTTATGTTAATGGTGGCTTTTGGAAAGCACCTAAGAATGGGGGCCGGTTGTCAGGAGAACCAACCACGAGATTAGAAGGTTGGAACTTTCAGCCCCACCCCCACCTGTGGGAGGCCAGAGAGGCTAGAGGTTAACTCGGTAGCCAGTATCCACTGATTAAACCATCATGCCTGTATTATGACGTCTCCATAAAAACCCATAAGGGGAAGTTCAGAGAGCTGCCGTGTTGCTGAACACTGGGAAGGGTGAGAAGGGGGCATGCCCAGAGAGCATGGAAGCTCCTTGCCCTCTGCAGCTCTTCCATCTGGCTGTTTCAGAGTTGTATCTTTTTACAATAAACCAATGGTCTATCAGTAGTAAGTCAGCTGGTTTCCTGAGCTTTGTGAGCTACTTCAGCAAATTAATAGAACCCGAGGAGGGGGTCATGGGAACCTCCGATTTATAGCCAGTTGGTCAAAAGCACAGGTTACAACTTGGACACACGATTGGTGTCTGAAGGGTATGTGGGAGGCAGTCTTGTGGAAGAGAGCCCTTAACCTGTGGCATCTGACATCACCTCCAGGTAGATAGTACCAGAATCGAGTTGACTGTAGGACACCCAGCTGGCGTAGGAGGACTGCTTGGTGGGGGGGAAATAGCCACCCATCAGAACTGGCGTCAGGATCATCGGGCCATCAAGGGGTTTTGGACTGACTGGAAAGGCGGGCTGTGGTGTAGACATCCTGGAAGATCCTCGGAGGGTGGGCTCCATGTTTGGTTCTTGGTGGGGCTCACTGGTCCGGCGTCCACAGGCAGCTAGGAAGGTTTTTCCAGCTCTGGCTGATGGCGGCAGGGGCTGTGAGGGGGCTCCTTCCCATCTCGCACCCTCGCGGAAGGCTCTCCGAGGGTTTCTGGCTGGGCCCTGGGCCCTGAGGCCTACGCCCTTACTGTGGGGCAACACAGCCTACCAGGGGCACGGCAGGGTGAGGACACCAAGCCAGACCCCAGGGCCTCCTGGACTCCTTTTTCTCACCAGACCCAGATCCTCCCTGGGCTGCTGGGAGAGGCTAGGGCTGACAGGACCAGGCCAGATGTGCACACCCAGAGTCGTGGCACCTCCAAGGAAGCTGGCATTTGTGGTGTTGCGTGTGTGGCCAGGAGGATGTTCTGGAGCTCACAGTTGCGGGGGGGTAATTCATCCAGAGGAAGGAGCAGAACAAGCTTTTCATGGCCTCGGTGGAGATGACGGCATTCCCAGCCCCAGTGCCTAATACTCACCAGTAGGCACGGGTATTTCCATCTTACCGCAGGATGTCACAGGATGAAGAAAACCAAGGGAGCAGCTTTAGGAGCTGCCTGCATCAGAAGTAGCTGAAAAGTGGGGCCACACCAGAGTGGGAGGGGGTGCAGAAGGCTGAGAGGGTGTCTGTTGGGAGGTTATATAGAGGATTAGGGTGTTTAGGGGCCCCCGGGAGCACCAGGGTAGGGGTGGCCATCCAAAGGTCAGGGCCACGGGCGCATCCTGCCCTTCTTGTGTTCTGCAGAGCTTTGAGGCCGCCTTTGTGGCCTGCTGCGTGAAGGTGCGGAGCCCTGACGCTGTGCGGTGATCTGAGGCTATTTTAGACAAAGGGGGAAGTTATATTTTTGGGAATGCTACATCGAAGAGAAGAGTGAAATTATGGGGTGTATTTTAGGCACCCAGAAAAGCCTCCTTGGAATTTGCAGAAAGAGCTGATTAAAAGGCGAAGCATCGCCAGCCCCGGGACACCGCCCTTTCCAAGTGTTCTGGGCGCTTTGCTGCACCAGGGCTGGGCAGTGGGTGGGGGTGTCTGTCCATCTATCGGCTATATCTGCCTCGCTGTTTGGGGCAGGAATGTGGCTAGGCATTGAGCCACCACAGGCTCTGGTGGCCTATTTGTTTTCTAGCTATTATCCAGGATGAAATGACTACAGAGTCACTGTCCCCAGAGTCACTGGGGCTGCCTTCTGAAGTTTCCATCTGTGTCAGTCAGCTGCCCGTCAAGACACTGGTTACCCGAAGCCTCCAGAGGTGGCCCGTCTGTGGGAAAGGCTGAGTGGCTGAGTCTGAGGCTCTCAGTCACCTGCCCAGCCCTGTGACACTGGCTGGTGGCTGCTGACTGGCTGCTCCCAGGTGGAGTGGAGAGTGGCTCCACCTGTCAGTGGTCAGGTATTTAGACCCAGAGCCCTCCATGCCGTGGGCTCCTGGGGAAAGACTAGATGCTATCATCACTCCTTTATGGCAGAGTGAGTCACAGCAACCTGTGAGAAATTAGAGTCCCATTTAGCACTTCCTGAACACACGGGGATCTCCACGGCAGTTGATTTTAACTGAGTCTAAAGCTCAGTTCTCAGCCAGGGGTGATTCCGCCCCCATAGGACATTTGGCACCATCTGGAGACTGGCATCTAGTGGGCAGAGGCCACGGGTGCTGCTCAGCACCCTGCAGTGCACAGGGCAAAGAATGATCCAGCCCCAGATGCCAGCGGTGACAAGGCTGAGAAACTTGCTCTGGTTCAGGCACCTTTAGGATGTAGAGTAGAAACTCTGGCCTGGGACTCGGGCAAGTATTGGTGAGATTGTGGGGAGGGGAGAGAAGATGACAAGAATACACAGCCCCTGAGGGAAGGTCTCCAATTCTGCCAAAGCGCCTGGGCTGGTTCTCGACCCTCAGCATGTGGCAGTGCAGCTCCCATCACAGTTTGCACCAGCAGGACCTCAGGGCCAAGAGCTGCTCCCTGCCAGGAAGTCAGGAGTGGGACCAGGCAGCCAGGCTCAGCTGTTCTGTGTGACCTATCGCAAGTCAACCTCTCTGCTCTGCCTCCGGATCTCTCCTGCCGGGGCCTGTGTGCATGAGCTAACCCTCAGTCTTTCTTTTTTTTTTTTGATATACCCTCAGTCTTGGATACTCTTGCCATTGTCCTGTAGCTAAGCCCTGTCCTGAGGCCTGCTGGGAGAATATCTGGAATGTCTTGTTTCTAGCAGAGCCAGCATACAGTGTGGTTCCTGCCACTCTGTGCCCTTAGGATCTAAAGGGCCATTTGGCGTCCCAGGACTGTTTGTCCCTTTTAGCAAGCTAGCCTAGCTCAGCAGCCCTGGTGTCAGCTACGGAAGAGCAGGGAGTTAGTGAGTGCTGAGATGAGGTCACAGTGACACCAAGGGAGGGGGGACACCTGTTGGGGACGCCAGGGAAATCCTCCTGTGCGTGGGTAGGCTTTCATGCCCATTCCAGAGTTGCTTCATAAAGAGAATGATAAACACCGGGGAGAGGCCCTCCAAAGAGACAAAGGCTGGAAGCAGGCTCGTGATGGAAAGTCAAAGAGAGAATTGCATCCACCTAAAAAAGTGGTGGCCGGGGGCACCCAACCCCTACCACTGGGGTGATCACAGGGCCTTTGGATCCAGTAGTGGTCTTCCTGGGCTTCGGTCAGTACCAGCCACGGCTCCCTTAACCCAAGGAAGATGTAGCGACCCACCAGGCAAACAGCCTGTTGCTCTTACTGCCCCTTTTCAAAGCAGAGTGGATACAATGGAGATTACTCAGCCATAAAAAGGAATGAAACACTGACACATGCTAGGTGTGGATGAAGTTTGAAAACATTATGTTGAGTGAGCCCTGGCTGGTGTGGCTCGGTGGATTGAGTGCCAGCCTGAGAACCAAAGGGTCTCTGGTTCGATTCCCAGTCAGGGCACATGCCTGGGTTGCAGGCCAGGTCCCCAGTAGGGGGCGCGCAAGAGGCAACCACACATTGATGTTTCCTTCTCTTTCTTCTTCCCTTCCCCTCTCCCTAAAAATAAATAAATAAAATGTTTTTTAATAACACACACACATTGAGTGAAAGAGGCCAGACACAAAGGTCATGTATTCTGTGATCCCATCTATATGACATGTCCAGAGCAGGTAAATCCGTAGAGACAGGAAGCATATTAGTGGTTGCCAGGGGCTGAGGACAGAAGAACAGGGAGCCACTGGTCATGTGTACAGGATTTCCTTTTGTGGTGATGAAATGTTCTGAATCTAGATAGAGGTGACAGTTGCACAACATAGTAAATGTACTAAATGTCACCAACTTGTACATTAAAATGGCTAAAATAGTGAATTTCATGTTATGTGAACATTAGAACAATTAAAACAAATGCAGAGCGGGCTTTGCGGGGCTGGAACACTCCCCATCTGGAATGCTCTCCATTGGGACTCGCCACATCCAGCCTTCAGATTCCTTCCCACAGAGCTTGTGTTTTGCTGCTCACAGTGGCCAGAGAAGAGAGGGAGGGGAAGCATGCAAGTTTCTGTCAAGTTCTGTCGGATGTGCTGTATTAGCGCACAGGAGCCAAGCTTTCCCAGACCTGGTCCTGTCGGCTCTTGCTTCTTCGGTGACCCTGAGGACCATCTCTCAGAGCCCAGCTGCAGCCCCTGATACAGCAGTGGGACATGGGACTGGCTTGGGGTGAGACCTAATCACTGTCCCTCAGGGACAGACCTTAGGTGGAACTTCTCCAGCAAGGGTGACAAGTGTCTCCAAAATGTTTTATCCCACGTGTTGTAAAGATCACCATTTCCTTCCTTCCTTCCTTCCTTCCTTCCTTCCTTCCTTCCTTCCTTCCTTCCTTCCTTTTCTTTCAAGATTTTATTTATTTATTTTTAGAAAGAGGGGGAGGGAGGGAGAGAAACATCGATGTGCAAGAGAAACCTCAGTTGGTTGCCTCTCACAAGCCCTCAGCTGAGGACTAAGCCCATAAGCCAGGTGTGTGCTCTGCCTGGGAATCCAACCAGCAACCTGTCAGTTCATAGGCTGGCCCTCAGTCCGCTGAGCCACACCAGCCAGGGCTCATCACCATTTTCATCCACGGAAGCCCACTTCAGACATTCATTGTGCTCACTGATGAAACTCCTGAGGTGGAGTGATAAAATTAGCTAGAGTGATTTGCAGAGGTCACTTTTGAGGTATATATCCTGGATTAAGCAGTTTTAAGTTGAATCCCTTTTAAAGCAGCTTATTAGCCCAGGGTTCTGCAGTCTGTCTTACAACAACTCAGCTCTCCATTCACTCAGCTTTGCTTTGTAGAGGGAAAAGCAGCCACAGACTGTTTGTAGTGAATGGGTGAGGCTGTGTGCCAGTAAAACTTCATTTGCAAAACAGGCAGTGGGAAGAAACAACAGACAGACCCAAATTGACAGGCATCATCTGACCGTCCTCAGAACTGTCAAAGCAAGGATGTTAGGGCAGAACTGAGAACATCCCCGTGAATGAAACGCAGACTTGGTCAGTGAGACGTGCCGATTAGCATTGGTACAGGTCGAGACAGGTGCAGCGCCGCCATGTTAGCCGCGTGAGAAACTGAATGTCAGGTATACAGAAATTCGCTGTGATATTCTTACAACTTTCCTGGAAATCTAAAAAGTGTTTTTTTTTCCAAAGACGTCAGGCCAGATTTGGTCAGCAAGTTTATGGACCCCCAGCTTAGATAAGCTCCCACCTCGTCAAGAAGGTGTGCAAAGCAGATCTCAGGCAGGTGAGGTGGTGGCAAACTGAACTTTGACCTGAGGCACCTTCCCCTTCTCCTGCTTCCCCAATTTAGGCAGCAGCACCGTCTCCAGTGGTCTGTGGTCTTTCCTCGCTGTCACCATGTCCTGTTGTTTCTTCCTCTGAAATGTGTCCCACTACTGCCTGGGCTCTGGCCACATGGCCCCGCTGATGTGTACAGGGCATAGCGTCCTGCCGCCGGGGTGGGGTCCCGAGAATCAGTGTCCTGGCTGGGTCCTCGTCAGGATGCAGTACCGTCCCTTGCAGGGAAGGTGACTTAGGTCTCCGAGCTCAGTTTCCCTACCTAATGGGCAGACAAGCCCTTGCTTCTCGGGGCTGTGAGGACACAAAGCCAAGAGGCGAGCCCTCCTCAGCTACGATTTCTCCTGTGCCTGTTTCTGCATCATTTCAGGGACCTGGTTTCTCCCCCCACCCCTAGCCCTCCACCTGAATGTACTTGGCAGAGAGTACCATCCCATGGCAGACAGGGATTGGACCCACCTGGCACTGGGGTGCAGCTGGGGAGCGGCCGATCTCGGTGAGGACCTGGAGTGTGAAGGTTCCTGTCTCAGGGCTAAGCATTAGGAAAGCAGTCTGATTAAACTAAGAATACTGAGAACAAAGCTTTTAGCTCTGTCCGGCTCCGGACTACCCCGATCCCTGCTTCAGATATTCAAGAATGAGCAAGTGGTATAAGTAGACATCTTGGTGCTTTATTTCTTCCCAGAGATACTTCACACCCATAATAAACCTTACAGCAGTAGTTCTCACCCTTCCAGGAATCAGAAGATCCACCTCCATCTCTGATTGAAGAATTTAGGTTTCTCAACATTTCCAGAAATTCTGTAAGTCTGGGAGGGGACCCAAGCCTGTTGTTAACAAGCCCCCCCAGCCCCCGCATGGATTCTCAACCTTTTCTCTCCCTCACCCCAACCCCCGGAACCGTACGGTGGTGGTGACTCACAGGGGGGAAAGGGCAAGGAGCCCCAAGATGACAGATTTGCCAGCCCCTGGTATAGAGGGTAACATCTCCCTGAGGGTGTGGAGAGAGACCTGCAGGGAGTGTGGGGAAGGCCCCAGAGACCGCGACTCTCCCTACGGCCCACCCCAGGGAGCTTCCCGTTCCTCAGGAATGAAGATGGTTGGTTTTGCTGCCCAGAATGTACCAGAAGGCTGTGCTCTTTTCGTTGTCAGCACTGGAGTCCCTGCAGTATGGGAAGTATGTAGGGAAGCAAACACCATCCTCAGAGAAAAGGTGCCATGATGAGTCACCCACTTACAGAACGAGCCCTTCACTCACAGTCCTCTCTTGGCTTAGCCTGAACATGGCCCATTCCCGCCCGTCCACCACCACCAGTGGGTCCTCTCTCCTGAATGCAGACCAGTTGCAAAGCGAGATTGAAAGCCTTGCAAGGGGTGTAGGATTTTAAGAAGTCGTCGAAAATGGCCTGGAAAATTGCTCCAGCCTCCAGTCACTCAGCTGCACCCACAGGTAGCAGGGGTGGCAGAGGGCTAACGGCGGAGGGAACGAGTCCATGTGCTGCCGAGTGTGAGCGGGCGCAGTCCACCTGTCAGAGAGTGTTTGGCTTGGCTCACAAAGCAGAGTTCACCTCTGCCGTATGAACAAGACACACCTGAACCAGAATGCTTCCAGAAGCTACAAATAAAGGGATAGGCACTGGTGGAACAAGCAGGTAGGGACGGGAAGAGCAAAGCTACAATTTGAACATGGAGAAGGTAGAAACTGGGCCTCTGAGAAGACTCGTCATAATGCCAGAGCCTCAGTGAACACCCAAGGTACAACAGTTGTCAGTGTGCGTCCGCATCACGCAGCAGGGCCACTGCCTGTGCAGAGTGGAAGTTATCCAAGATTTCAGGAGGAATAGACACAAACATGCAGGGTGTGGCCAAAGTCGGTATACAGTTGTTTGTATGGAAAATAACACAATCAGGAATAGTATAAGAACAAACTGTTTTATGTACTGGCAACTGTTAGCCTACCTTTGCCCCGCCCTGTGTAGGACAAGGCCAGCTGAGTGGACAGCGAAAGGCAAGGGTATAAGAGGGCCAAACCACGGGCTACAGGCAGATCATGTGGCCGTATCGCAAGGCCTCCACTTTGGTATTAGAATAAACCTTAAGTGTTCACGGAACATGCACAAAATTCATTCCTTATAAGGTCACAGAGAAAGCATCTATAACTTCCAAAAGTAGACATATTACAAGCTATATTCTTAATAATGTGATAAAACTAGAAATTAATTTTTTAAAGGCCATTTCACATGGAAAATTTTCATAAGTGTAAACTTGTGTTAATTCTGAAAGGGGATCTGCAAACCAAAACTACAGATTTTCTAAAAGTCAGTGACAAAAACAGCATTATTAGAACCATTAGAATCCACAGGATGTATTTAATGCGGTAGCGAGAGGACATTTCATAGCTATCGTATCATAGCCATAATAAATATGAGTGAGTGAAAGTGAGTGTATTTCGCAACTCAGAACCTGAGAGAGAACCAGTGGAAGCACAAAGGGAATGATTTGGGCGCTAAATGGTGCGCCCTCGGGGATCCTGATGCGTTCCTCAAATATGTGTGATGCAATGAGAAGCAAGCAGGGCCCCCTCAAAGCTCGATCTGTTTTTTAAACCTATTCTGTGATCTAACATGTGGCTTCATCATAACCTAAACCAAAATTTAGGGAAGTGTGAGATAGAAAAACTTGTTTTATGCTTGGTTTCTTTCTCCTCCTTCCCCTCTTCCTTGCCCACCTCCCCCCGACCTCCACCTCTGGCATGGTTTATCTTGAAACTTTGGTCCTTGGTGGGAATCTGTCTGTTTCAAAGGGCGCCATCCTTGACCCAGGAGCCCTTGCTGTGTTTTCAGTGTGTCTGTCTGTCTGTCTGTGTCTGATCATCAGCATCACTCTTGATAAGAGTGACAGAGCCTGTTAGGTCCTGGGGGCATTAGGTGGCCGAGCATCATGCCCCTTCATCCCTTGGCTCTCTGCACATGTCTGAAGCCCATCTGTCTGTCCATCCATCCAGCTGCTGGCTGTCAAGAGCCTGCCGGGTGCCCTAAACCCCATGAGCGACCAGAAAAGAACAGACCCAGGTCAGAGGCTGGGTGTCTGCCAGGCCCTGGAGAGCGTCCATTTCTCCCTCTGTGAGTGGGGGAGCCATGAGGTTCGGGGGAACTCCTCTACTTCCTGCCCTGCATCTTTGTCCTCACCCAGCAGCTTCCCTTCTTGGAACAGGCCGCCCCCTCCTAAACCCAGTGCTCCCTCCATGCCAGCTCTGTGGAAAGCGAATGAGCTGCGCTTCTCACTTCCCCACCCTCTGCCCCCTCCAGCTCCCTGCGAACAGCTTCTCTGTCCTTCTCTGGCTTCTTCTCAGTGTTCCAGCTGTGCCCCGGGGGAGAGCAGTCAGCCTTTGCGACACTCACGCCCTCTCACACTCGCCCTCGTGTGTCTGAGTGTCGGCGTCTTCTCCCAGCCCCAGCCTGCCCTGACCCATGGGAGAAGGAGCGGCATTTCTCTGTAAACAGCCTGACTGAGGGTCAGTGTCTCAGCTCGGCCCAACCAGTCTCTGATACCACAACGACTCAGCTCTACTGTTCAGTCAGATGCAGTTGCCACATGTAAGCAGACGTGGCCGTGCGCCAACAAAGCCTCGTTTGTGGACACTGAAAGCTGAATTTCATATCATTCACACATGTTGTGAAGTATTCTTTTGTGGTTTTTTTTCCTCCGAGCATTTAAAAATGTCAAAACCATTCTTAGCTCACAGGCCATACTGAAACAATAGCTGGCCGTCGTGTCAACCCCTGTAGAAGTCACTGTCCAAGACTGCCTCACCCCCTGCGCCAGGAGGGCGTCCTCCACGCAGCCACGGCCGTTCCTGTCCAGATCACCTGCGGCTGCTTCGCCCTCCAACAGCAGGGTTGAGCTGTTGCAGCGGAGCCCGAGTGTTCATTACTTGGCCCTTCACAGAAAAGGTTGCCAGCCCCTGACTCACACAGTCCTTTCATCCTCAGCCCTGGGAGGCAGGGGTTTTCTCCCTAATTTTACAGGAAAGGAATCTGAAACCAGTTAGCCCCAATTAACACAGCTGGCGGTAGCCATATACCTCCCGACCTGCCACAAAGGCCAGGGGTTATTTGCGGGCATTTCCATGCAGGAAAGCCCCAGCCCTGACTCGATGTCCCAGGGCTGTTTGCTCAGCAAAGGCGGAACAGATCCTCCAGGCACCTTGGACTGTGCGTCACCTGAGTGGTGGCACTGCCCGCAGAGCCCCTTGCTCCAGGGCTGGCACAGCTGTGGGATACCTCTCAGGCCTCCTTCTGCAGGGTCTGACTGTTGTCCATGTCCCTAGATGGGCACCCCTATCAGTGGGCTTGGGCCAAGCACTCTTTTACGTGAAAAGGTACCCAGGAGCATGGAGAATACTTGGGAGAAGAATGACTTGGGTTCCAAGCAGTGCGTCCACTACGCCAGCACCAGCTCCGGTTCCTGTTGGGGGTCTTGTTCTCTTCCCTACCTGCCTAGAATGGGAGACCTGGAAGCAGGGGACAGTCCCTCTCTGTGTCAGCCCCATAGTCACCCACCACCGTGGCCTAATGTCTGCCAGTGTTCTTTCACCAATCTCAGCTTCTCCTGGCAGCACCAGGCACTCCTCCAACTCGGCGCCTGGCCCTGACCAGACAGGGGAGATCCCGAAGACCTTCGTGGCTCGTGGTCTGAGAGGGAAACGGAGGCTTCACCCAGAGGTGGCATTGCAGAGGTAGGGGTAGCATCAAGGCCACAGGAGGTGGCAGACCACCCACCCTGTCAGGGCGTGTTAAGGGGGCTCCCATAGGCAGTGACATTCAGTCTTGGCCAAAGTGGACTTGCAGGGCATACCCACCAGAGCCCCTTGGGGAAAGTGGAGTTTCTGAGGCTAGAATGGTGCTGGGCACACAGCAGCTGGTCAGTAAATTGTTATCTGAGTGACCAGATAACGAAGGAAGGGAGGGAGGGAGGAAGGAAGGAAGGAAGGAAGGAAGGAAGGAAGGAAGGAAGGAAACAAACCTCACATGAACACTTGGGAAGTGAGGTCTCTGTGGCTAGAAGATCAGGAAAACAGAGAAGGCCAACCCCACAACCTAGACCAAGCCACAAGAATGACCTAGAACTTGCCTCCAAGAAAGGATGGACATAGGTAAATCTGGAAGCGATGATATTCCAGCCCGGCTGGAGGGGTGATTGCCCTGCATGGTGAGGCTGGGGGACTTCTCTCCAGGGGATCCTGACCCAGGGCTCACCTGTGAACACGGAGATGGGCGAGTGCAATGGCCTTCGAGCTTATTCCACAGATGTTTGGGTTCTGACATCTGAAAGCAAAACATTTGCTCTTAGTCTCAAGGCTTGTTCAGTTTTTGTGTCGGATGTGCAAGAGTCCAGGTGTGAGAACTCAGAGGGCGTGGGCCAGGGTGGGCAGGCGCCCGGAAAAGTCCCAGGGCCAGTTTGTCTGACTCCAGGCCTGGAGCATGGGTCTGAAGAAGGAACCCAGGCTTCGGGTTCCTGAGAGCCCGACAGGCAGGGCGTGGGCTGGGAGTGGAGGTGCTGGGTTCAAGCCCAGGAACACATCCACCGCCTGCTCTCAGATGTAGTGGAGGTCAGCTGACCTCTGTGCCTACGGCTGCTCAGCTCTGGTGGGGACGGCTCATCTGTCCGTCTGGCAGAGGAGTGCGAGCAGAAGGAAGAGGGGAAGCCCACACCGGGCCTGGCATGGGCCGGCACACGCCACCGCCATCAACGGATGTTATCATCACCCTTCTCCCTAAAATACCTACTGTGTACGCCAGCCGAGAACCAACCTGTTTACATAGAATATACACTTTCTACAAATTTCTGGCAAAGTAGGAGCCTCAACCCTGGATATCTCCAATTAAAAACTTTCGACTCAAAAGAAGAACCTCAAAGACAAAGGCAAATGGCCAGACATCCCTCGCCCCGGTCTCAGCATCCCTGGCAGGATGGGAGCCACCTAGTGGGCACATAGCACCCCCGGGCCCAGGCCTGGCCTGCCCCTGGCAGGGGAAGGTGTGTGCAGTGTCTGTTAGTTTTACCTAGAAACGGTAGCCGGGGGCAGGGTTGGATTACAGGGTCATCTCGTTATGGTTTTTTCTTCTGTTGAGCAAACTTTTAGTGTGGTTCTTTATATTTTTTTCCAGAGTGAACACTTATATTAGAAATGTATATTTTATATTATAAAAGGGGAAAACGAGTTTCCGAGAAAATAGAGACTTTTCCCGAAAAAGCATTTTGCCAGGGCTGTGTGTTCTCTGGCTGGTGGGCAGACGGCATAAACATGTGGCCTCCCCAGAACCAAGGCCAGATCACATCATATCATTGCTGGCGCTCAGTTCCCACTTCCTCCTTGCTGTCCACCCCCAGCCCCACATGGGCCACCTGGCACACCAGCCGCCCTTGTGCGTGGAGGCCATGCTAGTGTCCCTGGCCAGCCCCGGGAGCAGCTACACAATAACTCCCCTCGAAGTTAGCGCCAGGCCAGCGTTTCCTCCTCAGATGTATAATAGCACCAACCGGATATTTTTAGATCAGCTTTGAAAAGTCACAGTGTGCTGAGACCGCATACCAGACGCGTGAGGTCACCGGCCCCACACTGGTAATCGCAGAACCAGAGAGCAAGTGGGCCCCACATCCCCAAGATATTCTCTCTTGTCCCCAGGACGCCAGGCCTGGCTGTTTCCTTAGAAATCACCACGATGACTTGTCTAAAGTTCAGAAAGGACCACTGCGGCTCTTCAGGATGCAAATGTGCACTTCTGGGTTGCCTCTGGCAGGCCCTGGACCTGGGTGCTGCAGGGACCCCAGCACAGAGAGAGACCCACTGCTCTGGGAAGGATCCCACTCGGGGCTGGGCATTGCTTCACCATCTGCTCATAGGACAGGCAGGACTTTGCAAGCTCACCCACAGGGGTTCACTGTAGCACAGAGCAGGCCTGTTCCCAGCTCCGACACCACCCCACAGGCTCTGGTAAGCGTGGGATGGAAGGAGATGGATCCGCCCTCTGCGTTTCCAGGAGTGGTGCCTCAGGGACCCACAGGCTTTGCCCCAAACAACAGAGTAATAAACTGAATTTAGGGGAAACTAGAGATTAAACCTAGAAAGACAGTTCCCCAGAGGAACCCTCAGCACCTACAGTTTATGTGGGAGCCCTCATAACGGAAGAGTCCATTGAGGCTCAGACCGCCTGGCCCTGCAAACCCCTTGTACCTGCATCTGTATGTACTGGTGCTGTTCAGCCTGGGTGACTCAGCCATCTCTGGGGACATTTTTGGTCATCCCACATGCACTAATAATATCTGGCAGGTAGAAGTCAGGGATGCTGCTTGACATCCTGCAGTGCCCAGGATGGCCCCACCCCAGAGGACGATCTGGACTTGAGTGTCAGCAGTGCCGAGGCCAGGAGCCCTGCACTGGGTTACAGAGACTCTAGGAGAGAAGGGCAGGCCCAGCCCCCAGGGACTGGGGCACAGCCGCTGGACCAGCAGCTCAATCACATGCGTCAGGACTTGGTGACAAGCCTCAGTATTTAATCAATCCCACCACCAAAGACTTTTTCAAAGCCTGGCAGGTGATGAGTCCTGAGGAAGCATTTGAAGCAGAGGAGGGTCGGGCTCTGCAGCTGCTGCCTGGCTCAGGAAAGCACGTTCTCGGGCTGGGTTGCACTTCCACAAGGCCACATGGGGCCCCCTAAAGCACCTAGCTGACACTCCCACCCTGAGTGATCCTCCTTCATACCATGGGGCTAGGTCATCTCTCCGGGGGCCTCCCTTTCATTGTCACTCTCCCACTTGATGACTTGGCGGTTGGCTCAGGTTTTATAGCGAGGTCTGTTCTATGGGTCTGGAGCCCCTGGAGCAATGGAGCAGGAAGTCACTCGTCCCGTGACCCCATCAGCCAAGAGCATGACCTGCATATGGGCCCGGGTGGGCCTCCCCACCCCCACCCCACTCTCGGCTGAATGGAACCATCCTTTAAGGAAATGTCCTGGGCCTTCCACAGATGCTTTTTATGGGGCTTCTGCCTTCAGGCTGCCCCACCAGGAGCTCTGACAAAGGGTCCGCCTGTGAGCATCCATTCCCTGCAGAACGAAGCCTACAGGAAAACCCGGCGTCTTCTCCAGTCAGCACATCTCCCCGATCCTGACTTCCCTGCAAGCCTGCTGCCAATCCCCACCCTGCCCTCGACCCCCTGCCCCACCAGCAGGCCTTGGCAGTGGCCGTACCACCTGCCCCTGCTGCCCTTGCCCACAAGCAGCCTCTTCACACAGTTTGGCCTCCTCCAACGGGAACATTGTCAGCCTGACACCCTTGTCACTGCCACCAAGCTTCCCCTTCCCCTTTCGACTCCAGGACATTACCCTCTTTGTCATCCCTTCCCCAGCCCCACTGCCCCACCTCTGCCAGTGTCCGCCCTGAAACAGGGAACCCCATTCCCAGGCACCTTCCCTGCCGTGCGTTTTCCCAAGGCTTCATCATACCTTCCCCCTGTCTGTTCACCCCCTCGGGCACTGTGGGTTATCACATGAGAACCTGGGCAGTCTGGGAGCCTGGAGTATTCTCATTCATAATCTGGTGGCAGCCCCAGGGGGGACCCAGCAGATGGCAGGCTCTGTGCACTGTGTGGACTTCCCTCTTCGCGTTGGGAATGCAGGTCTGACTCATGCTGCAGCACGGGTGAACCCCAGAAACACTGCTGAGTGACAGCAGCCAGGCTCAAGAGGCCACATAGTGTGTGCCCCACTTATGTGAAATGTCCAGACCAGGCAGGTCCACAGGGACTGAGGAAGTGGCATGGGGAGTGACTACTAGTGGGGACAGGGTCTCCTTTTGGCGTGATGGAAATGTTCTGGAACAAGGTACAGGTGGTGGTAGTATAACATCCTGTATGTATTAAATGCCACTGAATCTTTCATTTTAAAATGGTTAGTTTTATGTTATATCAGTTTTACCCCAATTTAAAAAAGTAATTTGCTATGAGCTGTTTGTCATCCCACAAAATCGCACGATCCCCCATGGTAGGACCTGTCCCAACATCTGCTCCGTCACGTCCAGCGTGGTGCCCTCCTGGAGCTCAGAGCTCATTTCCTCCCAGGGCCTGGCGAACTCCTTCTGGAAGGAGCCAGATAATAAATACTTTTGGCTTTGCAGGCCAGATGGTCTGCATCTCAGCCGCTCTGCCTTCGCGGCTCAAAAGCAACCGTGGGCAGTCCGTTCATGAACAAGCCTGACTGGGTGCCAGGAAACCTCACTTATGGACACTGAGACGTGAATAGAATTTTCACACGTCAGGAAATATTACTCTTCTTTGTTTTGGGGGGCTTTTTTAGCCATTTACAAATGTGAAAACCACTCTTGGCTTGCAGGCAGTACAAAAACATGCAGCAGACTGGATGGATTCAGCCCAGGGGCCAAGTGTGCTGTACGAACAATTATGACTAGGAAAGAATTCCAATGATTGGCATTTTTAATGTCCGACACTTAAAACTTGAGCCCCTCCCACAACCCAAACAGAGATAAAGAGCGAGTACGTTGGAGGGCGCCTGGACTGCACACCTTTGCGTTGTCGCCAGGGCCGCTGAGTGACTTCCGGCATGCACATGTCCACCGTGCCCAGAGGGAACGCTGAGGCTCCAGGCAGAGGCCTGGAGAAATGTCATCCTCACCATCTGAAAACCTGTTTTTCTTTTCCTCGCAGGCTTTTGGGAACGCCAAAACGGCCCACAACAACAATTCTAGCCGATTTGGAAAATTCATCCAGGTCAACTACCTGGAGAGTGGCATCGTGAGAGGGTGAGTGGACAGCCACCTGCACTGTGCACTCCAGCCTTAGCTTGGGGTCCTGGGCAGCCCGGGGCGGGGTGGGGCGGGGCGGGGGCGGACCAGCCCAAGAGCTACATTTGAGTCACACAAGGAAGCCAGTGGGATTTTAAGTCGTTGAAGTGAAGGTCTGAGCAGTGAGTCAAGGTGGGAAGTGTAGGTGGTGCAGGGGTGGCACCATGGTAACTGACCCTGCCATCCCCAGGGCATTGTGGGTGGGTTTGGGCACCAGTGGTGTAAATACAATGATCTGGAGATGCTAGTGTGATGGTTCGCTAAGAACAGGAAGGACAGACCAGCCTGTTCCCTGTGTTAGTGAGGTTTCTAATTCAGTCGGTCTGAGATGTCCCAGGCAGAGTCGATGTGGACTCTGGCACTTGCCAAACATGTGTCTCTTTAGGCAGAAGGATATGTGATCCTGGGTAGCAAAATGAGGCAGTTGTCCAAGGAAGTACTGAAGGGTGGGTGGATGGGTGGAGGTGGACAGATGGATAGTTGGATGGAAGAATGGATGGACGGGTGGTTAAATGGGTCAGGAATTGGATGGATGGATGGATGGATGGATGGATGGAAGGAAGGAAGGAAGGAAGGAAGGAAGGAAGGAAGGAAGGAAGGAAGGAAGGAAGAATGGCTGGGTGAGTGGGCAGGTAGTAAACTGGACTGTAAAACTAGTCTCCTGGTGGAAGTTAAAACAGACCAACATTTTGTGCCAGAACTGTGAGTTCCTTAGGTGGAGACACAGTTACTTCAGCTAAATGTAACAAAATTATGTTTATTTGCACTCTGGGCAATAGTTATGCTTATGAAACTGTCTGGCAGATTTGTGTAATGAATTAATGTTATAGGGAATTACCTATTTTGTTAGTTTTTAAGCCATAGAATCATTTCTGAATTCAGTTCTATAGGATTTTTTTTCTTTAAAAACATGTGTGTTCTGTTGTTAAAAAAAGTTAATTGTGATTTAATACTGTGTAATGTTGTAGGGTTGTTTTTATATGCAAAGGTCTTATGAGCCAATAAAACTATTTCAAAGTAAAAGAAAAAAGAGGCCTTCCAGCGCAGCCCATTGCCTGGACCCCACCCCACCCCCCACCACACAGTCCCATGTGGTCCTGCGGTGGCAGTGGGGTCTGTAAAGGCTTCTGGCGGGCAGCACTTGGGGTGGCAGGGCAAGAGGCCCTGCATGTTGGGGTGGGGGGCACCCTGAACAACTGGCCCCTGGAGGTCGAGAGAAGGCCCCACCATTGGAGGAGGAGAAAGGTCCTCAATGTGGCAGACTCTGGGGGGGTGATGCCAGACCACCTAGCTCTCTTGTTCGTCTAAACCTGACTGATGATCGTTCCAGTCAACGCTTCATCCTCAGAGTGGGAGTGAGAATGTTGTTTTCGTGACTCCTTTGGCCTCTGGCTTCTTTCCTGTTACCTGCTGCCTAAGCTCTGGCAGGCGGTGGTGTAGGTGAGAGGCTCTCAGTAATTGGGCTCCTCCGGCTCCTCCATCCTCAGGGGTGCTCAGGAGCTGGTGACTCTCCCCACATCCTCATCTCCCCTCCAAGGCCGACCAGAGGTCCCGCCTGGAGCACTGCTGGGCTCCTGTTTGTCGTCGTGGGCATCCCCACATACCCACAGGGTATGTGCCCCAATTAATCAGACACTTGGAGCCTCCCACTTGTCCCGCAGGCCTCGCCTTTTCTCCACAAAGACCCTCACTCCTTATTTACAATTTTCTTCTTCCACGGGTTTAGCAGGATGTGCCCAGAGTATCTGACTGGGCAGACAACCCAGAAACATACCAATTTACATTCCAGGGGCTCCTCCGTGGGGAACGGAAATGCTGAGAGGCTGCCTTCAGTTTTCCTGGGCTATAGGCCTCGGGCTAGACACCAGAGCCTTTGCTCCCGGCAGGCACTGCTCCTCCCCCTGGCTCCCGCAGTCTCCCGCCTCTGGTGTCCTATGGCTGCTGTAACAAAGCACCATGAACCCGGAGGCTTAAACCAACAGGAATGTTTTTAAGATTTTTTATGTATGTATTTTAGAGAGAGGGGAAGATAGGGAGAAAGAAAGGGAGAGAAACATCCATGCGTGAGAGAAACATCGATTCATTGCCTCTTGCATGCACCCCAGCTGGGGACCAGGCCTGCAACCTGGGCATGTGCCCCAACCGAGAACATAACTGCTGACCTTTTGCCCAACAAACTGAGCCACTCTGGCCAGAGACCAACAGGAATTTCTTACCTCACAGCTCTGGAGGCCAGAAGTCTGAAGTCAAGGTGTCACCCGGGCCCAGCTTGCTCTGGAGGCTTTAGAGGAGGGCCCTTCCTGCCTCTTGCAGTTTCTGGCAGCCCCAGGCATCCTTGGCTTGTGCCTGCATCCTCTAATCTCTGCCTCTACCTTCACATAGCCTTCCCCTCTGTGCCCCTCTGAGTCTCCTCTTTGTCTTTTAGGGCACTTGTCATTGGATTTAGCACCTTTGTAGATAGTCCTGGTTAATCTTATCTCGGGATCCTTCACTTAATTACATCTGCAAAGACGTTTTCCCAATAAGATTCCAGTCACAGATTGCAAGTGCATACACACACCTTGGGGGGGGGGGGGGGACACCAGCAAGGAAAGATCGGCCGTCAGTCAAATGGTCCAGCCTGCCCCACCCACTACAGGCACCCATCAAGCTCAGGGCCAGCGTCACTGAGTAGCCAGATCTCCTAGACCAACTTTTGAGAATCATATCTGTGGCCCTGAATTCAGGAAAGGAAGTCTCCTCTTCGCCCACGACCGTGGCTTGCCCACGCACCGAGGCAGGAGGTGCACTTCCCGTCCAGGGAGCGGCTGTAGCCAGCTCTCAAGGATTGGGCCCAGACTCTGTTCTGCTTTTGTGCAGGTGACACTTCTTGATGCCATTTCCTACTGAGGCCAAAGGTCAGGGGCAGTCCATACCTTCCCCCAGTTCCCCAATTTTCAAGGCCTAGTCTTCCTGTGGGTTCAAGGACTCAGTGCTAGGGATTTCTGGCCCTCTACCATCTCCCACAGGGGCCTGAGCCTCCAAAATGATCAGAAGAGGGACGAGGCTGCTGTCACTGAAATCACAGCTCCACGCTGGCAGGGGGTTGTCTTCTCCCCCGCGTGCGGACACAGCCCAGGGAGTGGCCACAGGTGGAAAGTGCACCAGGAGTCTGCTTCCAGAGCCAGATGCAGCGTCCCTCCCAAGGAAAACAAACTACCGCTAACTAAAACAGTTCCTAGCCAGGGCAGGAGTGGAAGAAGGCTTGGGTTTGAAAGAACGGAGAATGCAGGCCAAGGCCCCGGAGACGCACGTGTGTATGGTGCGTGCGTGTGTCCCGTACAAAGCTGCAGACGGAAGACTGCCACCCTGGAGAGTCAGGCAGGCTGCGTCCAGCAAGCCCTGGCCCGGGAACCCGGCCCTGCCACCCCGCGGGCACCAGCTGCCTCTCTTATAAAATCCAATGGGCTCAGATAGAGTTGCCCCGCACACCCGCCCAGCTCTCACACTTGGTGATAGTGGATCGCATGAGAGATGGGCCCCTCTGGCCCCAGGGGGTGGGGGGGGAGCGGGGTCCATGCCAGGCTCAGCCGCCTGCTGGGCCACCTCCCTCCTTTGTGGTCCCCAGCAGTGTGTGGCCTCTCTAGTTTTGGTGCCTCGTCCATTGACGGGCCACAGTGCCCGCCCAGAGGGATGGGAGGGTTCAGGGTGTTCCGTCCTATGAAACGGCGCCTGGGACGTCTGCTGTCACCACACTCAGTGTGGATAGGGTGGCTGCAGAGGGGTCCGGGCCCCACGCAGCCTCATAGAGCCATACCCAGCAGACGTCCGTCATCTGGTGAGCGGCTACACAAACTGCGGTGTGTCCACAGAGATAGAATGTTGTTTGGCCATAAAACGGAATGTGGTTCTGGTGCTTGAACATGGTGGCTCACCCTCAGCATCACAGGGCTGAGGGAAAGAAGTCAGACTCCGTATGCATACTAAAAGATTATATTATTTTTAATTTTGGAGAATTCAAGCCAGTCTCACGTGGGGGGTGCCTGCTTGTGGGTTGGGGTTGGAGAGGAACGATACAGGTGCCAAGGAAGCTTTGCCAGGTGGGGGACATGCTCGCCATCTTGATTGGGGGGAGCAGTTCGTGGGAGGGCGCCTGTGTCCAGCTCATCAGGTTGCACACTTCAAGTTTATTGTGCATCAGTTACCCCAATAAAGCTGTTTTTAAAAATGGTATGGATTATGAAAGAGTCAGTCAAAACTCATCACATATTATCCATAAAGCTGTAAAAATAATGGGAAAATGAATTTGTTATCATATTTCCAATTGGAGAAACATTTAACTGCTGGGGAGATGGTGGGCACAGGGGGGGCCTTCCTATAACATTCAGGATTGCGTGGGTACCATCACTCCAGTGCCCGCCTCCTGGGAGAGAGCTGCCACGTGATGCCCCCAGGCTTCTGTGCTTCTGGTCTGGGGAGCAGAAGTGGCCAGTGCAGGTTCCTTATTTTTATAGATGGTAGTCCTAGGGTGAGGCAACTTTTAGGGTAATTGTATTTATGACATTTAGGTTGATTATATTTACGACATTTAAAGCGGTATTTATGACAATTAGGGTGATTATATCTACATACCAGTATACGTTCTATATTTAAGGAAGTTAATGGGCAGTTGGCCCATTACCATGGTAACAAGTTACTCTAGTTCTTTAGGAAAAACAATACTAAAATGTGATGTTTTACTCTTTCTCTTCCTTTAATGACAGAGCTGTTGTTGAAAAATACCTGCTTGAAAAGTCTCGCCTGGTCTCTCAGGAGAAGGATGAGAGGTAGGAGGGGTCTGCCCCCCCCACCCCCCGAGCAGCTGTCTGTGCCTCCCTCCCTCCTCCTTCCTCAGGCACCCGGGGATCAGGGGACTCTGCCAGGAGGCCATGGCACAACTGCCCGGGGAGCGGGCCTGCTGTGTGGCCCCAGGCTTCATGCTCATATCTCCTAAGTCACCTTTTTGTGCCTCCCTAGGGCTTTTGCTCATGCGGTTAGGTTAGAGGCATCTCTGATTGACGATGGAGTAAGATACACAGCCACCCATCTTCCCCTCCTTAAGAAAGCTCACTGGAGAAGCTCACGTTTGGGGAGTGTTTTAAAGACATACTAGGAGTCAACTTACTGTCTTAAATTAGGACATAGTTGCGGTGCTCTCTCCTCCCGGTGTGGGCTCAAAGCAGTATTAGTAGTGGGTTGAAGAATAACTATTGCTTGGCCTCCAAAAATGACCTTTTCCCCCTAATTCTGATCTGCAGAAACTACCACGTGTTTTATTATTTGTTACTTGGTGTCAGCCAGGAAGAACAACAAGAATTTCAGCTCAAACAGCCTGAAGATTATTTCTACCTCAACCAGGTAGACACCAGGCCCCAGCCACCAGTGCCACCTCTGTTCCCCGCTGGCTGTTTACGCTCCGCCGGGAGGTCAGAGGCCGTCTGCCTTGGCCCTCTCCCGCCCCCATACTGGCTCCAAGAGGCCCAGAGGAGGCAGCATAAAGGAGCCCATTCATTCCCCACGTCCAGGGCCCTGCCCCGTCGGCTCCAGCCAAAATCATTCCCACACACCACCCTCTGACCCAGAAATAACCAGAGTTTCACTGACTTTGTTTTTGAGCATAACTTGAAGATCGAAGATGGAGAAGACCTAAAGCATGACTTTGAAAGACTCAAGCAGGCCATGGAGATGGTGGGCTTCCTCCCCGCCACCAAGAAACAGTAAGTGGGCTGGCCAGCCACCCCGCCATCTCCCACGTGGGCACCCCCAGACCTTACTGGTCACACTCTGAGATCAGCTGACACCCCAGCAGGAGCTGCACTAAAGAGGGTGGCCCAATGACAACGAGCGCATGGAAAGGGACTCTCATCACTGGTCACTGGGCGATGCCAATTCAGACCACAGGGGCTTTGCCCAGCAGTCAACGTGCCAACACTATGGAGGTGCACGCTTGAAGATGGTTAAGATGGCACATTTCATATGGTGTGTGTTTTACACCGTTAAAAAAGTTTTTAATTTCTGTAAACCCCACAGAGTGCTTTCCACGCCTACCAGCACCCCCAGCAAGAGCACACTGCGGGGGGTGCTCATCAGGCCAGCCACTCTGGAAAACCCTTTGTCTGTTTCCTACTACCGCTGTGCGCACACAGCGGAACACTTACATTTGCTCACCCCAAAACACGTACCCTTAGGCGCACAGTAGCCTCCTCGGTAACAGTCGCAAAGCTGGAACCCCACCCTGCCCAGATGCCCACCAATAGGAGATTAAATAAATAACCAAATGTCAGTCTGTCCACGTAGGGTCAGCAGACTTTCTGGAGCAGGTCCGATAGTGAATATTTTCAGCTTCATGAGCCACAGGTCTCTGTTACATGTTCTGCTCTGCATTTCATTTTGCTTTTTAACGACCCTTTTAAACTGAACTATAAACTTAGCTCAGGGGCCATACAAAAATGGGCCCAAGTTTGCCACCTCCTGGACCACTCTACACAGTAGCAGTTGTCATTGGAGACACTGATTCTGCCTCTAGGGAGGCCTTCTGTGGACATATTTTTGGTTGTCACATTGCATGTGTGGGGGACACTGCTCATCATCACACAGTGCCCAGGACACACCCTCGCCCCGCAGCCGACAGTAACCTGGCCCCAGGTGCCAGCAGTGCCACGGCTGAGATACACTGGTCAGCAGAAGTGAGTGAACAAACCAAGACTGTGCCGCGACATGTCCCGCATACCCACATCGCAGTTTCTCCAGTGATGGGCCACATACAGGCACACACTGATTTCACAGACACCAAGTTCACGGATGATGCTAGAGGTCAGGATAGCCGTTTCTCTGTGAGCCTGGGTGGTTCCAGGGTGTAGAACGTTACATCCTTGGCCTGAGCGCTCTTAACGGGGGTCTGCGCATTTGTGACAGTTCATCTCTGTACTTGGGAACTGTGTCGTTTTTAGCATGTGCGTGTTATGCTTCCATAAAAATATTTTTAGCCCCCATTACAAAAAAAAGAAAAAGAAATAGAGATATTTGTCTCCCAAGTCACATTGCACAGGGAGAGTGCCCAGCAGAGGGACTCGATGCCTTTCAGACTTCATGTGTTCTGACTAGAATTTGGTGCTGTTTCAAATTCTGCCCAGTTGCCCGGAGGTTTCTCTCATCTGGCAGTGGTGGAAAGCACCCTAACTGAAATTCCTTTTCTCTCCCAGGATTTTTTCAATCCTCTCAGCCATCCTGTACCTGGGCAACGTCACATACAAGAAGAGAGCCACAGGCCGAGACGAAGGCCTGGAGGTCGGGCCCCCCGAGGTGCTGGACACACTGTCACAGCTTCTGAAGGTACTACTCCCTGTCCTCGGCCACTGTGAGGTCTATGGGGCCAGCTCAGGCCTGTGGCCTCAGAGGACCCGGAACTTCCTACATGGACCATGCTTCTGTAAACCAGGGCCTATGCCTGCTTCCTTGCTGCCATCTCTGCCAACTCCCTTCCTCATTTCTAAAGGGACTCCCTGCTGGGCAGGGACACCTCAGCTGCTCATGCTTAGCTCACAGGAGGCTATTTATTTATTTTTAGAAAGGAGAAGGGAAGAAGAAAGAGAGGAAGAGTAACACAAATGTCTGGTTGCCTCTCATGCGCCCCCTACTGGGGACCTGGCCCACAACCCAGACATGTGCCCTGACTGGGGATTGAACCAGCGACCATTTGGTTTGCAGGCCGGCGCTCAATCCACTGAGCCACATCAGCCGGGGCTCACTGGAGGATATTTAAAACCATAGTTTGATCAGCGAGGTCATTTTCAACCCCAGGGACAGTATCTGGAGGCGTTTTAGATTGTCACAACTTCGGGGGCTACTGGCATCTGATGGGTGGAGGCCACGGATGCTGTCAGCTTCATGTAATGCCTGCAGTGAAGAATGATACAGCCTCGTATGTCAGTGGTACCAAGGCTGAGAAGCCCCGCCCTCAGTCTCTCTGTTTTCTAAGTGCGTGCTCCATCTGCAGCTCTGCCTGAAGGAGGACCCCTGGCTTCTGCTGTGTTCACAGGGATGAGTAGGCACACCTGCTGGGGGATCAGGGCCACTTCCCCTGTTCCTGCTCTTGACTACTGCTGGCTTGTGTAGGGGGCTTGGCAGTCAGGGAGGGCCAAGCACCTGGATGGTCCTGCACACAGGCTAGAACAGCTATAAATGCAGGTCACCAGGCAACATGTGAGCCTGAGGCCCACAGTGACACCTAGGCTGTGCCGCCATACACCCAGGGCTGTCAGCCATGGGTGTGATCATTCTGAATCACACTGAGCACAGTGTACGCTGCGGGTTGGACCTGCTTCCTGGCACAGTCCCTGGGGGTCCTTCTCCAGCCTTCCTCAAGCTTCAGGCCTTGTCTCAATGACCTGAGAACCTACTGGGCAGGTCTTCAGCCCCACTCCCTCTTTTTCTCCCTCCTTGACCTTGATACAGGTGAAGCGAGAGATCTTGGTGGAAGTTCTGACCAAAAGAAAAACGGTGACGGCCAATGACAAGCTCATTCTCCCCTACAGTCTCAGCGAGGTAATTGCTGCCTTGGGCTTTCAAAAGGCATCGGGCCCCAAAGCCCAAGTGAAGGGGAGTCCTTTGGAAACAGCCAGCGTGGATGATGCTTTTCCTGCTAAAGTGACAGAGGAGAGCCCTTGGGGTGCTCTGGTTCTCCTATGAGCTTAGGCTCAGCACAAACCAGCCCAGACGGCAAACTGCAGCCTGAGTGTCAGAACCTGAGGGCCACATGGTTCATCTTTGTGTTTCCGGCTGCTTCTTGGGCATGCTGTTTCTTACCAGCAAAAGCGGTGAGACTTGCAGCCAAATCCAGCCTGCTACCTGCTTTTGTAAAGTTTTATTGGCATGCAGCCACCCCCACTCATTTACCTGCTGCTTTCCTACTACAGCACAGAGCTAAGGGGTTGCAACAGAGACCCCATGTGGCCTGAAAAGCCGAGAATATTGGTCCTTTGGCCCTTTGTAGAAAAGCTTTGTCAAGCCCAGATCTACAGCATGACCTTTACAATCATCACATGGGTCCCTAAATATTGATAAGGTGTCTGTCTCTGGCCTTTCCCTAGCCTGGATGTTTATGGTGTGTTTTTCTTGGGTTTTTACATCTCAAGAGCAGTGTGACTGCAGCTGACAGCTTGGACAGCAGCAGGAAAGTACCTAGCCACAGTGGGTGGGGGCGATTTTTAGCTGGTGGTAGAAGCTGCTTGGGCATCTCAGATGGGCACCACAGTCTGAGCCCCCAGGGGCAAAGGCACCCTGCAGTGTGCAAGATCCCTGAGACCCCAGCAGCAGGGCTGCCCCCCAGAGGCACCAGGTGGAAGATGCCAGGCTGCATCTCTCGAGGCTCCATTTCCATGGCTTCCCAGGAAAGGTAAAACCAGAGTGGTGTGTCCTAGATCTTGACTGCAGCCAGCTGTGTCTGTCACCATTTAGGTCTGAGCACACCAAAAGAAGGACTTTTTTGTATGTAAGACCTCCATAAGGCCTTAGAAAAATTGTCAAAGCCATTACTGCTTTTACGATGCTGGCCCCATGATGCTCCCAGAACAGCAAGGGGCCTGGCTTTGAACCCAGCAGGGCCTCCTGGCTAGTTTTCCCGTGGTGGTAGGCCCAGTGCCCTCCCTGAGCCTGCGTTCTACCCTCATCAGTCCCCAGTAGCTCTGAGGAGAGAATTGGCACTTGAGAAAGACTTAGCTGAACCCCAGGCTGCTGGGTCAAGGCTTTTCAGTTCATGCGTCAGTGTGCCTGGGTGTTTGAGCCGACAGGGTGGCGTAGAAAGGGGCGTGGTGGAAGGGTTGGCTGTTTAACCTCCTGGACTTCTCCTGTGTGTAGACCTTGGGGTAGTGCATGCAGCCCCCACCTTGCTGAGGTATGACGTCCCCTCTGTGCCCACAGGCCATCACTGCACGCGACTCCATGGCCAAGTCTCTGTACAGTGCCCTGTTCGACTGGATCGTGCTGCGCATTAACCATGCCCTCCTCAATAAGAAAGACATGGAAGAGTCTGTCTCGGTGAGTCCCCCGACCCACCCCACCACCCTGCCAAGCTGGGCTGGGAGAGGCTGTGCCCTCACTGCCACACGGTGGATGGCCTGTGACGTCAGGAGCCAAGGCAGCTGTAGCCATTGTCAGGCAAGAGGCCAGTTCCTAGCCCAGGGGATAGGACAGGGTGTAGCTCTCAGGTCCCAGCACGAAATGGAAACGTGGTTCCTTATCCAGTCATTACAGGTCCCAAGCACAGGGTCCCCACAACATGACAGAACAAGGAGGACCCAGCAGTAACGACTGTTCTCTCTCCCCGCAGTGCTTGTCCATCGGGGTCCTCGACATCTTTGGGTTTGAGGACTTCGAGAGGAACAGTTTTGAACAATTCTGCATCAACTATGCTAACGAGCAGCTCCAGTATTACTTCAACCAGCACATTTTCAAACTAGAGCAGGTAAGGAAACGCCACTGTCACACATCCAGCCCAGGGGAGGACAGGATGAGCTACAACCGGGATCTCCCTAGGGGGCCTGTTTGGTCATCAAACCTGCCCCAGGATTTTTCTCTGCAAAAAGAGAAAGTCCGGGGAAAATTCCACCCAGCCCCAGATGAGGCAAACCGTCGGGGATGTTTTCAGCCACAGGTCAATTTTGTACCTCCTCTTTCCTCTTTCCAAACGTGCTTTTGTGGGAGAGAAATGGGGCTGCCTCACAAGGGTTTGCTTTGGTCAGTGATGTTGGTCACCTGTATCGTGTGTTTTTCAATAGTAAACACTCACGCGTTTTATCCACATATCACCCTGTGTGTCGATGGTTCTGACAGCGAGAAACACTGATGGGGCTAGATGTTGGGTTGGCCAAAAAGTTTGTTCCATTTTAAGTGAAAATAAAAGACACATGTTTCATTTTTACCAATAACTTTATCGAACAACATGTTCACCATTTTGTCCCACTACCTTCTGCCACCTTGTAGGCAACTTCATCATTCCTTCTTCCCAAAACTTTTTCTCTTTTTGAGCAAAGAACTGTTCCAAATGTCTTTTGCAGTCTTCTAGGGAATTGAATTTTTTTTTTTTCCTTTAAGAGAATTTCGTAAAGATCACAATAAATGAAAATCCGAAGGTTCAATGTCTGGTGAATACAGCAGATGAAGCGGAACTTCCCAGCCAAGCTCTAACAGTTTTTACTCAAAGAAACACGTGGTCTTGCGTTTTCCTGATGGAAGGCGGCGTTTTCTGTTGACTGACTCCAGACTCTTTTCCTCAAGGGCCGCTTTCAGTTGGTCTCATTGGGAGCAGCGCTTGGAGTCAATCATTTGGTTTTCCAGCAGTAGCCTGCGCTAGAGAACTCCCTTCCGATCCCACCACACACACAGCACCTTCTTTGGATGAAGGTCAGCCTTTGTTGTGGTTGGTGGTGGTTCGTTTTGCTTGCCCCACAATCACTTCCTTTCCACATTATTACAAAGCACCACTTTTTATGACCCGTGACAATTTGCTTTAAAAACAGAACATTCTCATTACATTTCAGTGAAAAATCACATGTGAAAAAGGGTCAGAGTTTTTTCCACTTGACTTATTCTGGAACCCAGCCGTCAAAGTGATTAACATAACTGAGCTGGTGCAAATGATTTTTTAAGATTTTATTTATTTTTAGAGGGAGGGGAAGGAAGGGAGAAAGACAGGGAGAGAACCATCAGTGTGTGGTTGCCTCTCATGCACCCCCTACTGGGGACCTGGTCCACAGCCCAGGCATGTGCCCTGACTGGGAATCGAACCAGCAACCCTTTGGTTCTCAGGCCAGCACTCAGTCCACGGAGCCACACCAGCCAGGATGTGGTTTGGATATTTTGAGTGTGTCAGCTATCTCCTGCAAGGTATAATATTGATTATTATCAGTTAATGTATCAATTTGATCACTATCCACTTCAGCTGGTCTACTCGACCACAGAACATCATCCAGCAAGAAATCTCCGGCACAAAACTTCACAAACCACTTTTGACACATTTTATCAGTCACAGCACCTTCTCCATACACTGCACAAATCTTTTTATGCATTTCAGTTGTGTTTTTACCTTTCTTTGAAGTAGTAAAGCATAATATGCCAAAAATGTTGCTTATTTTTTCCATCTTCAATATTAAAACAGCTACACAAAAATTCACCAGTTTTGTTAATTTTTTTTTAAATGCACGCTTTTACCACAGCTGTCACAACACAGCCTAACAAAGTCATTCCGGATGAAGTTAAAGACAGCTAAGCACTACTAGGGCCATTGTACAGACAAAAACACACGAACCTTTTGGCCAACCCAGTAATTATTTAGCTGATTTTACTATTATGCTTTCTGGCTGTTTGTCAATCCAAATTGAGTTGTGGGAACAGCAAAATACACAGTGAATTGCAAAGATTTTGATATACAGGGTTAAATTAGGTATATTATTAAAGTTTCCTTCACTTGTTTGTTTTTACATTTTAAAATGTGACAGACCAATTTGAAGTTACGTAAGTCACTTACATTACACGGCTATTACAGATACTGCAGTTCCTGAGTGGAGGCCCAGGGGTCAAACCCAGCCCCAGTGCCTGTTTTTATAAATAAGGCTTTATTGGCACATCATCCCTGGCTGCTTTCAAGCCACAGCAGCAAAACTGAGTAACTGTGACAGATACCAGCTAACTAGTAGAATTTAGCACGTTTTCAGCCTGGGCCTTACAGAGAAACTTTGCTGACTCCTGGGTGACTGTAAGTGTGAGGCTAAGCTCCTTTCCACGAGAGATGTTTGAGAGTGTGTGTGGTGTCATGTTGCTAACAATTAACTCATGTAATAGCCTCATATAATGCTCACTGTACTTCTGTTGGTATAGTGTGTATCCTGTTACTTACACATCTGTGTGCAGATACGTGCGTGCATAAACACGGGCTGGGCAAAAGTAGGTTTCCAGTTCTTGGTGTGGAAAAGGACATGCGGGTCGTGATTGTTACAAGAACATCATTGAATCAGTGGCACAGCTCACTCACAACTGTAACGCTGCCTTTGCCCACTGTGTGTGTGTGTGTGTGTGTGTGTGTGTGTGTGTGTGTGTAACACGCGCTATGCAAGTGTTAACAAAGCTATGAAATAGCGAACTCACTGGATGCCCCACCCAAACCCTGCAGGAAGAGTACCAGAGCGAAGGGATCTCGTGGCACAACATCGACTACACAGACAACGTCGGCTGCATCCATCTGATCAGCAAGAAGCCCACCGGCCTCTTCTATCTGCTGGACGAAGAGAGCAAGTGAGTGTCCATGTCCCAATGCATCCACAAATCAGTCCAGTTCTGCAGCCACCAGAGCCCTACCCCAAATCCACACATCCCAGGAACACCCACCCGGGAGTTCTTGGGAAAGGACTGAGCCTAGAACCTGGGAACAGGGTTGGTGCATCTTTGCAAAGGGCAGCGTGTGGAATCAGGGCCCAGAAGCCAGCTCTCTGCGGAGCCTGGCACTCCTGTTGCCAGGATGCGGTGAAGGCCCAAAGGGATATTTCTAAGGTATCTCATGCTTAGTCACCCAGCTGCAGTCACTGAAATTCACTTACTGCGGCTGCTGTAAAGGCCACAATGGGGCAGCTGAAAACAACAGAAATGTATTCCCTCACAGTTCTGAAGGCTGGAAGTCCACAGTTGGTATCAGGGCTGAAATCAGTGTCATTGGGGTGTTGGCAGGGCCGCACTCCCTCCGAAGGCTCTGGGGGTGAATCCTTCTTGCCTCTTGCAGCTTCTAGTGGCCCCAGATGTCCTTGGCTTTTGGCCACATCGCCCCAATTTCTGCCTCTGTAGTCCCATCACCATCCCTTCTGTCTGTCAGTGTCTCATCTCCTCGTCTTTCAAAAGAGCCCAGTCATACCAGATTAGTGCCCACCCTCATGACCTCATGTTAACTCGACACATCTACCAAGGCCCTCTTTCCAAATCAGGTCACAGTCGCAGCTTCCAGGTATCAGGACATGTCCTTTTATTAACACCTCTTTACTGGGTCCTCGCATGCTGCTGAGGCTCCTCTGGGGCTGGAACAATCAGGCTGACCTCCTGCCTCACACCAAGTCCCCATCCAGGGCGGGGACGGACAGGTTCATTCACACCAGAATCCAAAGAAAAAGCCTTCAGGCGAGAGGACCGGGTGCTGGGACAGGCTCACTAAACCATCGCTCCCAGGCATGCGTGTTGGGGAGGCACGGGAGGCCCGACCAGGCCCGGCAGGGTCCTGTCTGTCTTCGTTTAAAATACAGTCATTTCAGTTTATTAGGGATTATTTTTTACGTTGATTTGGATTTTCTGAAATAGTGCATTATTTATCCAAACAACCACATGAGCAGGTCTCTCACTTTCCACACTGTTTTTGCACAGCCCTGGAAGTGATGGGCTTAGTAGCTATAGGGTCTTCTCCTTTGACACCCTTGCCCCCCCCATTAAGCCATGAGTGCTGAGATTCAGAGACGTGTTGTGCTGCTGTGTCTGCGGTGAGGCTGGACGAGCACAGGCAGGACGTGCCGAAACCAGCCACAGCACAGCCTTCCCGGGAGGCAGAAATAGTCAAGTACAATGGGTGCCTTATTCTGCCCCCACTCCCCTCCCTCTGACGGAGCCCAGGCAAGACCCCTTCCAAGACACAGCATCCAGGCACAGACGGATCCGAGGACAGAGTCACCCTGTCCTGAGATGGTTCCTGGAAGCTGCCTGTGGTGGGCCCAAGTCCCACTCTTACCTCTCTGCACTCCTCTGAGCTCACTCCACAGCCCTGAGTGTGTCCTTTTGCTCTTGGCCCCTTTGTACCAGGTTGCAGGTATCTGGTCCTCAGCCTTGACACCCAGAGCAACCCAGACACTGCCCGCCTGCCTGCCCACCTCAGTGGCAGAGGACCTGCAACCTGCCATGCAGAGTGGGTGATCAGCCACCGTTCTTACCGCTAACAGTTTCAAATCTTCCCAGCTTCCCCCACGCCACGAGCCAGACCCTGCTGGCCAAGTTCAAGCAGCAACATGAGGACAACAGGTACTTCCTCGGCACCCCCATCATGGAGCCAGCGTTCATCATTCAGCACTTCGCAGGGAAGGTGAAATATCAGATTAAGGTACGAGTCTGGCCCAGGAGGTGGGAAAAGGATCACATGGGTCCTCTACAGGCCCCTTCGCGCTGGTGCTTGCTTAGTCCACCGGTGGCCTTTAGATCAGTCATGCTGGGCACAGTCCCAGGGTGCTCAGACCTGACCCCAAATCCCCAGCTCCACAGGCAGAAACCACATCTGTTGTCATGCTGGGTCCCAGCCTGTCACTAGCCCTTCCAATCCTAGCACTGGTGAGTGACTACCTGCCTCCTTCCCCACCAGGACTTCCGGGAGAAGAACATGGACTACATGCGGCCAGACATCGTGGCACTGCTGCGGGGCAGTGACAGCTCCTACGTGCGGGAGCTCATCGGCATGGACCCAGTGGCAGTGTTCCGCTGGGCCATGCTCCGGGCCGCCATCCGGGCCATGGCCGTGCTCCGGGAGGCCGGACGCCTGCGGGCCGAGAGGGCTGAGAAGGCCGCAGGTATGGGGGTGGCCCCGGTCACCCTCAGAGTCCACTCTGAAGTGCACCTTTCAGTGGCACTTAGCGCCTTCACGGTGTTGTGTGACCACAGCCTCTGCCCAGTGCCAGGACTTTGGTCATCTCAGAAACTCTGCCACTGTCTAATCTTTTAATTTTTCTTTATTGACTTGAGAGCGAGAGAGTAGCACCCTCTTTTGTTCCAATTATTTATGCATCATTGGTTGACCTCGTATGTGCCCTGACCAGGGATTGAACCCGAAACCTTGGCATACCAGGACAACGCTCTAACCAACGGAGCTTCCTGTCCAGGACAGGTGTATAATTTAACACCATCACTCTCACACAGCAGGAAACTGTTTTTCTGTGACAGCCCGGGGCCCAGAATTGTTGAGTGGTTCCCTTGGGGCCACGGGGCTCCAGACACCAGCCATGGGGCCGCATTTCACCCAGGGCGTTGACTAGAAGGCGGACCAAAGGGTTAAGGCCTTTATGAGAAATAGGAATAAATGGGGATCAAACACTTCACAGTTCCCTACTCTGCCCACAATGGAGTGTCAGGCTGTTCTTTTAAGATGGGTTCAAGTCAGGACTGCAGCCTGCTAGAAAAGACAAAGGCCTTCACGCTCCAGGCAACCCTCAGACCCCAAGTCCATCTTATCTGTGTCCCCAGCAGCACTGGGCAGCCCTGGCATCCGAAGTCACCTGGGAGAGCTACAGAGAGGAGCCACCACCCCCTCGGAAAAGCTATACCGGTGAGCAAGACCTTGATTTGCCCCAGCTGAAACTGGTAGGCAGCTGTGTTGTTAAAAACAATGTCAGAAACCCCACACCCTGAACCCAGGCTAGGGGTGACCATGCCCAGCAGCTGCTTGAACCAAAAAGACCCAGAGGCAGGCACGTGGCTGCCACTTTTCTGCAACCAGGCCTTGCCCGATATGTCATCTGCTTTAGGAAGATTTGGGGCAGCTCGGTTTATGCAGGATCCTTTTCGTGGTCGGGATGGGGCCAAGGGACCACTGGTACCCCCAGACAACAGGCTTGGTTTAGAAGCTCTTCCTCCCTCAGCCTGGCCAGGGTGTCCCGAAAGCAGGTCTGCTAAGGCACTGCGCTCACAGTCAGAAATGCTAACACCTCCTTGTTGCACATGAGATGTATGGGGTATCTTGTGCCCACTTAGCAATGACCAAGGGCCCTTCGCACACCCCAGTTTGTACTAAGTGTAAAAGTGATCAGGCCCGCGCTCCCAGGAAGGTGGAGTGAAAAAGGCCACACCAGACACGTGACTAAGGCAATGACAAAGCCAGAGGGGGGACCCTTTGAGCCAGATAAGGCAGGCAGTGGGGACAGCACGTGCCAGGGCCCTGGGGCAACCACGTCCCTGGCTTTTTTTCTCAAGACACAAATCCCCGAAGAGTGAGTCACTAAATTTTCGGACATCAAAAAGTTATTTTGTTTTTGTGCCCTTTGCAATGATTTTAAGAGATACATAAAAGTGTGAAGGTAGAACTAGCACCTGGGTAAGTGACTGGATGTTGTTTGTCTGAAAGCATAGTGTGTCTTTTCCCTGCTTTTAAAAAGGTGGTGTTTTTAAATCGGCATTTCCACCCAAAAGGGGATAAGGGAAAAACCACGTACTCCCCCTATTTGCTTATGGGTTATTTTGGTTTTTCTTTCTGCAAAGACTAAAAGGTGGCCCCCGACTGGCAGTCGCTGAAGCGGTGTCAGCCCCCCCAGGGCCTGGCCCCCCGGGCTGTGGGTCCCACCCCTGGAGCTCATTCAGTTTATACAGATTCTCCCTTTCAGCGTCTCAATGCTAGATTTCTCAGTTGACGGCTCTGAGGAGTTCGATATTAACGCTTTTGAGGACATCTTTGCTTTCTATGAAAGCAAGAAGTAAGTAGAGCGAGGGCCTTCGAACCCAAGACCAGGGAGGCACAACAGAGGAGCTGGTCCCTAGGCTCTCTGTGCAGCGTCCAGGGCCAGGAGAGGGGGCTCAGGGAGCACCCGGGCACCGGGTCCTGCAGGGGGCGCCCTCACCGTGTTTGGTCAAGTTAGGGGGTTACAGGTGGAAGCTACAGACCTTGCCCAGAGCCCTGGCCGCTGCACTGACTGCTCTGGGCGTGGAAGTAAATGTGACCGCTCTGTTGTCTTTGCCCTCTGTGCCTCCCTGGAGGGCGAGGGAGCAGAGGTAAGTGAGGCTGCCCAGCCGGGCACGGTGCATGGAACACATGGGGGCTGCCGGTCGGGGTCTTTCCAGGCCAACTGCCCAGAGCTTAAACATGCACTTGAAATAACTGGAATAGGGAACTTAAAGCAAAAACCGGAACCTCCCGTCCTCATTCTGCAGCCATTGCGACCTCACTTCTGAAGGTCTGTCAGAGACGTTTGTCAGCTGGACGTCCTCCACGAATATCTTTTTTCAGAGCACTTGGTTTTTGCCTCCAAGTTGTTCTCATTGTCACATACCAGTGCCCGAGTGTGGGCCTAGAACATGCTCTCAGATCTGAACCTGAGCCCACAGCCATTGAACAAACCAAAGCTGATAAGACTGAGCTCTTCGGGGTAAAGGTCTCTTGCAGCCACGGTTTCCGGCCCTCTGCTCTGTGCCGGTCACTCTGGGGTGGGGACCGTCATGTGCACCGTGGGGGGGTTGAGCAGCATTCCTGGCCTCCATCCACCAGATGGCAGTCGTGTTTCCCCTACACCCCCCCACGTGACAGCCAAGTGTCCCCAGTCAGGAGGGCACAGGGGACAACATCACCCTGGTTGAGAACCCCTATGTAAATTTCAACTTATTCTTCCCAAGGCCTTTTTTGAAGGTGAAAAGGAGGCTGACATGTGGCCACAGAATTGAAAGAAACTAATCTTTCCTCAGAGAGCCCCCTTCTATTTTCAGCAGCCCCTTGATGCTCCTCACAGATTCCAAAAGGCTCTTCTACGTGAGGGACGTGAGAAACCATGTTGCCATATCCATGGGGCCCACAGTGGCCCCAGCTCCCCCAGAGGAGGGGGATCCTCTTTGGGGTGGGGCCTTTGCTGCCTCAACTCCCCCCCCCCCCCCCACCAACCTTCTTGGTGCAAGAGGGAGAGACAGCAGTGAGCAGGCATCCCCAGCTGCATGTTTTGGCTCCAGTGGCCTAGGGACAGTCCCGACCGTGCCAGGGACCCCGAGGTGGAGGGCCCACTGCTCTAACTCGGTCTCCTTTCTGTCACTGTACCCCTCCACCCCTTCACTCAGCGATTTGCATGACCAAATCATCAAGACGATCAAAGGATTGCCCTGGCAGGGTGAGGACCCCTGTAGGCTTCTCCAGTCCCTCAGTCGGCTCCAGAAACCCCGCACCTTCATCCTGTGAGTCCTCCCAAGGCTGCGGGTGCCTCGCCCCCACAAGTGCAACGACTGCCTCCCCCGCTCCTGGGACCCATAACGCTGACTCAGCCGCCGCAAGCACTGCGCTCTATCTCCTTCCGTTCCCACATCAGCAGTTGCTCAGTTCAGTGGCCCTGGTAACACGCCCACCCCAGGGTCTGCTGTGGCCCAAATCCCCACCGGCTCCCTGGTGTCCTGCACAGCTTCGCAGGAATGCGCCTCCCACCAAGCGTCTAAGTCTAGGCTTCCCCCAGACATGCAGAACAAGGCTTGCTTCCTTCCTCCCCCTTTGCCACTGAGCTCGTAAAGAAGCTGTCAGAAGTAGGGCATGCAATTACGTGGCCCTGCTTTGTGTGAACGGCGGTGTGATGTGGTAGGAAGGACCCAGAAGCCACATGAACTAGGTTTGGACCTGGACTCCCTCCCACTCACCGCCTGGCCCGAGTGCTGTGAGCGTTCAGCCTCTGCCTGCAAAGCAGGGGTGACAGTGTTCACATGCACAGCCCCAGGCAGGCGACCGACCGGGGCTGCCTGAGAGCACAGCTTATACCCACAAGGGAACCTATTTCCAAATGCGTTTTTATTGGGCCTCATTTCACCCCATGGGGATCACGATGAAACCTGACACATTAGAGCCTCTCAGCCACGCACTGTGTAGACCTGAGGGGCCCTGGCTCCTCAGCAGTTCCTAAAAACAAGCCAGGCTACAAATTTTTTTTAACTTTTTTTCTTTTGTTTCCATAAAGTGTTGGACAGTGTGGGGGCTGTCCCTCCTTTGTCAGCCAAAAGATCGGCTTTCATTTTTAACTTTGAGCCAGCACAAGTCCAAGAGGCACTCCTCCCAGGCCCCATTTAGTGTTTTGCAGGGTAGGGGGCCCAGCAGGGGTTCTGTGGGGCAACTGATAGGCAATGAACCCTGCAGGGTCCCTCAAAGCTCCACTCGGGTCCCCATCCTCTTGTGAGATCCATCAGCTCTCCTGTAGCCAGCCCTGTGCAGATGCATGTTCTGCTGGGTAGATCACCAGCCTGCCCCTCGGCTCCCTGGACGTCCAGGTGGCCCCCAGACCAGATGCTCCTGTCGCCCAGGGAAGCCCGGGCACACACACCACTGGAAGCGCCGACTGGTCCTTGGAGAGGCTGCGGCGGTGGCCTCGTTGCACTTGTGCTTCTCGACTCTCCTTTCCGCTCTCGCTCCGCTAACCTGCCCGGCGTGGCTTGCTGAACTAACCCAGATCCAGACCCCGTGTTCCTTCTGTTCACAAAAGCATTTTTAATATTTTTGACAGGAAAAGTAAAGGTACCAAACAAAAGCAGACCATTCCAAAGGTAAACGCCTGCGACGCCGTCTAACGCTGCCTTGCTTTCATCTGTCTAGAGCACCTGGCTCAAGTCATTTTCCGGAAAACGGGGGTGGGGGGCTGCTTTTAACTTCTCTGGCTTCCTTCCTTCTTTTTCCCCTCATCTCTCTCTTAACCCCCTCCCCCCGAAATTGTCTCCTATTGAGATGATTTGGAGGTGTTGTTTGGGTTTCTTTGAAGTAGAATTTGTACAAGTATACAGAGGGGAATTCGCTGTCTGCCTGAGAGGGGCCGGGGAGGGGCTGGGCAAGGCGTGGGTGCTCAGCCTGATCCACGGGGAGCCCGGGGAACATGAACGGCACTGCAGATTTTGCTGCTCAGAGGCGACAGAGCCTTTGGTCCTGCCCCATGTCAGAGGTCTTCAGCTGCCAGCCACCTCCAGGAGACACAGCACCTCCTGGGTGTCCAGGGAGAGGAGGCCATTCATCCGGGGTGGTCCTGCCGGGCGGGAGCAGCCCAGACGCCGGCACCTGGGTAACGTGCACCCAGGTGCCCTGTCTCATCTCCACGTGCAGCATGCAGACAGATTACAAAGTTTGTAGAAGAGTAAGAACAGCCTCTAGTCCTGTCAGCAGAGGGGGCAGTGTGAGTCCTTCTTGTCAGCCAATAGAAAGGGGCATTTGGCAACCCTTGAGCTGCACAGAGGGAAGGCTGTGCTCCATGGCCCTGGCTTTCCGGGCACTTGGGCCTCAAAAGAGGCTATAATCAGCCTCTTGACGCCAGTGCCGTTCAGCAGACACAGCCTAGGCTCAGCCCTGCCAGGCCCGCCTGCTCTGCTTTCTGGTAGCACAGTCATGAGACCAACACTGAAAGCTGCCCCCAGGGGTGTTTCCTGGCTCCAGGATCAATGCCTCCTGGCGCCTGCTGGGGCCGCAGGAGGGCAGGCCAGACCCCGTCTGTCTGTCCTAGAACCTGCTGGACTCCAAGTCCCTGAAGCTCATCATCAGCATGACCCTGCATGACCGAACCACCAAGTCCCTGCTGCACCTGCACAAGAAGAAGAAGCCGCCGAGCATCAGCGCCCAGTTCCAGGTGGGTGGCCCATTGCTCACATGGCTCAGCCAAAAGAAACTCAACACGGGCCCTGGCTGGTGTGGCTCAGTGCATTGAGTGTCGGGCCTGCGAACCTAAAGGTCGCTGGTTCGATTCCCAGTCAGGGCACGCGCCTGGGTTGTGGGCCAGGTCCCCAGTGGGGCGTGTGCAAGAGGCAACCAATCAATGTATCTCCCGCGCATCGAAGTTTCTCTTTCTCCCTCTCTTCCCCTCTCTAAAAAAGTAAGTCAATAAATAAAATCTTTAAAAAAGAAAGAAAGAAACTCAACACGGACAGCTGATCATTGTCCCAGGGTTCCCACTCCTGGCAGTGTGTGATGGCCAGGGCCAGATCATTTGCCCCGGTGGGGGCCATCCTGTGCAGGATGGAGTGTCGAACAGTGTCCCTGGCCTCCATCCACCAGCTGCCAGCAGCGTCCTCCAGCCATGATACAACCAGGAAGTCTCCAGACATTGCCCAATACCCCAGGAGAGACAGAATCACTGCTGGCTGAGAACACCGAGTTAAAAAAAATCACGAGTCAGCGTGTCAGTTAACGTAACCGCTGAGCTCTGTGTCCTTTGCTCATGTCTTCCCTTTCATCCCTGGCTGCCAGGAAACATGGGGACACTTTTTGGGAGGAGTCTAGGAGCTACTCACACTCACTGTTAGGTTTTCTCCTTTCTTGTCTCTCTTCTCAATCTGAGTCTTCTTTTTTTCCTTTTTTTTTATATTTTATTTATTTTTTAGAGAGAAGAAGGGAGGAAGGAGGGAGGGAAACATCAGTGTGTGGTTGCCTCTTGTGCGCCCCCTACTGGGGACCTGGCCTGCAAACCAGGCATGTGCCCTAGACTGGGAATTGAACCAGCGACCCTTCGGTTTACAGGCTGGCGGTCAGTCCGCTGAGCCACATCAGCCAGGGCTCAGTCTGAGTCTTCTGTTCCCACCTCGGCTTCTTTTGCAGTTACCTCATGTTAGCGCTCCCACAAAACCCTTTTGGAAACAGCAGGCCAGAGACAAACATCACTGTATACATGGCCCCTCTGAGCCTGACACATTTTTTAAATCCCCTGAAGGAGTTTATCTTTCCTCTCCCCACCTGCTACCTCAAGCAAAGAGAAGAGCTGGGTGACCCTAGGAAGATGGTGGCTCTTTGCCACAGGGACCCCACAATTCCCTCAGGCTCCCCAGGGTAGCACAGCCTCCTGTCAGAATGTCCAGCTCTAACCCTCCCATGTCCCTCATCAGCACAGACCCCTCAGGGCATGCAGGCAGGTGACCAGGATCCCCTCTCGCTGAGAGGAGTGTGCAGGGGGTCTCAGCTCAGCACCTGGTTTCTCTTTCCCCAGACGTCCCTCAACAAGCTCCTGGAGGCACTCGGAAAGGCAGAGCCCTTCTTTATCCGCTGCATCCGCTCCAACGCTGAGAAGGTGAGGGGCTCCCTCCTCTCAGGGAGGCTCGGGCCGAGGTCTGCTGGCCGAGGGGGGCGGGGCAGGAAAGGCCTCAAGGAACCAAGTGTTCACATCGGTTCTGAGAACCATACACAGAGCCGTAGCCAGCGGTGGGGAGTGGGGGCTGGCAGGAGGCAGCAAGGGCAAGCACAGCAGGGCTGTCTTCCAGAACATGGGAGGGTCCAGAGAAGGTTTGCTCGAGGAGGAAGGGGTCTTAGGCACTCTTCAGGCACATCCTGGAAGCAGCGATGCACAGTGTGCCCGAAGGGCGGGGCCCCGTTGCTGGGGCACACAGTCTGCTCGTGCAGAAGCTTCTTCAAAGGCGGAGCCCGATGGGGCTCTGGCGGCAGGCTTGGCCCTCGATGCCGGCTTCCCTTGCCCCAGGGGCCGTTGGGACTTTGCTGAGGGTTGTTTGGGATCTAGGTTCCCTCTCTGGCGCAAGTGACCCCTGGGCCAGGGACCTTCGTGGCTGTCTTCTCCCTTACTCCTTGTCTCTACTCTTCCTATTCCTCTGGCTCCCCCATGTTCCTGGGTGCTCCACTAACATCGGAGCCCGGCATCTCCCTGCCTGGTGCCATGGCTTCCATCCTCTGCTCCTCTCCCTTCCTGCCTTCTAGTTCTCCCAGGGGTGTCTCAGGGAAGGTCTTTGCCCCGTTCTTCTGGCAACAGAATCTGACCCTTCTTCTTCCATCAGGGATTCTAACTTCACCTTTGGGAAACCTGGAAAATGCTCCATCATCACTTGCTCTGAGCAAGGGCCGTGCCAGCAGATGGTTCTCTGAGGTGGGGGGCTGTCCTGTGCATTATAGGGTATTAAGCAGCATCCCTAGCTTCCAAGACCCCACCAGATACTGGAAACGGCACCCCTTCCTACCCAGCTGTGACATCACTGCCCCCCATGCCATTCTCTCCCCTCCGTCTACTTAAAGTAACACCCATGAGCATGGATGCCATGCCCCTGAGCTCTGGGCCTGAAGCCCCTGAGCCAGCATTGTTCCCGGCCCCTCCTTCCTCTCGCCCCTGTAGCATCAGGCAGATGCCTATACCCTTGTCAGCCCCTCAGCCTCCCCCTCCTTCTCTGGGCCTTCACCCAGCTTTCCCTACCCACCTCACCAGCAGTCAGCCCAGGGTCCCCTCTCCTGTGACACCTCTCACAGGGGCCCCAGCAGCATCCACTCCCTTCACACGTGCACCTGGCTCCGCACCGTGGAATCCCCAGTACTCACCCTGGAACCTGGCACAGAGCATAGGCTCAGCACAGGTCTGGGTTGGGGCCCTTAGAAAAGAACTCTTCGTAGCACACAAGCCTGAACTGGGGCAGTAACGAGTGGCATCTGTCTCCTGCACACGAGATTAGAGCAGATCAGGCATCAGGTTTTCTAGAAAAGACGACTGCTCCAAGCCCTGCTGCTGACTGGCCTCCTCTTCCTTCCAAAACGTGTGTCTGGAGCAAGGAAAGGCAGATCTTAGGTGCCCACAGCTGCTGTGCTAGGGACCATTCCACAGCAGCCAGGGCCCACATGTGTTCCAGACCATATCCACATCTGGAGTCCCTTGAGATCTTGTCCCATAGCTCCCCAGCCCCAGCCACCTACAGGCTTGGGCGTCTGCCCCCCTGGGTACCTGCCCTGATGACTCACATCCTGTTTCAGAAAGAGCTGTGCTTTGACGATGAGCTGGTGCTGCAGCAGCTGCGCTACACAGGCATGCTGGAGACTGTGCGGATCCGAAGGTCCGGCTACAGTGCCAAGTACACGTTCCAGGTGGGCTGAACAGGTGTGGCCGCCTACGACGCAGTAGAGGGCCGAGGGCCGGCCACCTCCCGCTTCCAGAGAGAATGCTGCTCTTTAGCATGAACCTGTCAGGTTACTTTACACCAGGGCTTCTCCCGGGACCGCTGACATTTGTACCGGGTGATTCTCTGTCATCTGTCTCCTCAGAAGAGGTGGCTGGGCCCAAGCCAAGCCTTAAAGGATACGGAGGTGTAAAGCCAAGCCGGGAAGAGGGGTCTGCACAAGCAGAGCCCTGTGCAGCTTTGCCCTTTGCTGAGCACCTTCTGGGAGGGACGCTTTTATATCCAACGCTTTCATTCGCCGACCCGCAGCAGGAGGGCCCTGGTTCCTGTTCTCCTGATACGGAAGCCGAGGCCCAGGGAAATGATGGCCTCAGAGATGGCTCCCTGGGTGTTCTCGAAACACAAGGGATCATTAGCAACTTCACATTGTTGAAGACCAAATTGTAGAGCAGTTTCTCACGATACCATTGACCCGCGGGGCTGAGTCATTCTCTGTGGTAGTCATCCTGTGGCCTGTAAGGTGTGGAGCAGCATCCCTGGCCTTCACGCACTTGATGCCCATAGCACGCTCACCCTCTGCTCCCAAGTTGTGACAGCTCAAGATATCTCCAGACATTGGCAAATGTCCCCGTGGGTCAGCATGACCTGGGTTGAGACCCCTGGCTTCACGACACTAGGTGGTACCGGTTGTGTGGTGCTTGAGTGAGCGCTGGCCCCAAAAGCCAGAGTGGTGATCTGTTTAGGTTTCCCTGGATGGCCCCGGCAGTATGGCTTCACTGTGGCCGAAATGCCATCTCTTTGACCCTATGTAAATAGAAAAGGCAAAATTACAGAAAAGGGAGAAAATAAATGCTGGTGTGTTTTGCTAGGGACTGGCTGGCTCTTCAAATTTAACATAATTGTTTTCTTAAAAGTCACGTACCTCCCATTGTGATCCAGCCCTCTAACGAGCCATAGACTGTGAGCTCCCCAAGGATGATCCCGTCCCCTGGGCACCCTCCCCAACAATGCCAGCACCGAGCAGGCCCTCGGTAGCCACTCACCAGCTGACTAGGAGATCCAGTGCTGTGTCTGCAACAGTTTTTCCTAAGTTTTAGACAGTTTCAGAAAGTCCAAGGTTTTAGCTTCATCAGTGCTATCTGCACAAACCCAGGTTTCAGCTTTGGAAACTCAGCTTGACGAGGGAGTTGCCATCCTTCTTGGTGGCACTGACTCGCCTTCTCTTCTCTCGACTGAAATCACCCAGGATTTCACAGAGCAGTTCCAGGTGCTGCTGCCCAAGAACACCAAGCCCTGTAGGGAGGTCATCTCCACCCTGCTGGAGAAGATGAACGTCGACAAGAGAAACTACCAGATCGGAAAGACCAAGGTCAGCATCCCCCCACTAGGGGTGGCCGCAGACCCGCACCCCACCTTCCGTCATACACAGGGTCCTCCCATGGTCCTGGGCCAGACACTGAAAAATAAGGGGCTCTGCTGAGCGAATGTATTTCTGGGGACCCAGCACATTATCTCTTCTTGGAAGGCAGAGGATGCACCTTTGTGGCAGGGGTTCAGGCACCAGTTTCCTCACGTGTAGGTTACAGATGGTGACATCATTCCACGGGGTGTTCAGGGGCCGGAACGTGACCATTGTAGTGTCGGGCAGATTCCGTCATTTGTCTTCCCTCCAGAAACCATCTCCCACCTCAGGATATATGTTGGTTGCTTCTTGTCCTGAGGTGAACTCCCTGTTATAACTTCCCCTGGTGTGAAAAATCCCTTCATGGTTCCCCAACAGATGTGACCCAGCCATTCCTCTCCTACATATTGACCCAAAAGAACCAAAAACAGGTATTCAAACAAATTCTGGTACACAGATGTCCATAGCAACATCAGTCACAGTCGCCAAAAGGTAGAAACAACCCAAGTACCCGTGAATGGATGAACGTATGAACAAAGCGTGGCCCATCCACACGGCGGAGTGTCACTCAGCCCTGCTTCAAGGATGAGCCTTGGAAGCATTGCACTGAGTGAGAGACGGCGGACACAGCAGGCCACATAGTTTGTGATTCTGTTTAGGTGAAACATCTAGAATAAGCAAATCCATAGGGGCAGAAAGCAGATTAGCAGTTGCCAGGGTCAGAGAAGGAGGACAGGGAGTGACTGCCACGGGGACAGTGTCTCCTGTGCAGGTGACGAAATGTTCTGGACTAGACAGAGGTGATGGTTGCACAACGTTGTGAATGCTCTGAATGCCGCTGAATTGGCTGAGTGGTTAATTTGATGTTACATGAATTGCATCTCATTGCATTTCAAAAAACACTCTCCTCCCTGACTGGTGTGGCTCAATGGGTTGTGCATCATCCTGCACACTGAAAGGTCGCTGGTTCGATTCCCAGTCAAGGCATATGCCTGGGTTGCAGGCCAGGTTCCTGGTTGGAGGCGTGTGAGAGGCAACCGATTGATGTATCTCTTGCACATCGATGTTTCTCTCCCTCTCTCCCTCCCTTCCCTTGTCTCTAAAAAAGTCTTTTAAAATACGTAAACAAAAAACACTCCTCTTGGTCAGATCAGTCAGCACTCACTCCCAAGGTGGCTGTGCAAGCCTCCTCCTGGACTTCGGGGGTTCTGGGGGCCTCACTGAGCCCTCCTCTGCCCACACCCCCAGGTCTTCCTGAAGGAGACGGAGCGGCAGGCCCTGCAGGCAACGCTGCACCGGGAGGTGGTACGGAAGATCCTGCTCCTGCAGAGCTGGTTCCGGATGGTGCTGGAACGCCGGCACTTCCTCCAGATGAGGCGGGCAGCCATCACCATCCAGGTATCGAACGGGCCCAAGGGTCCGGGTGTAGGGGCGGCCATGGTGGTGCACGTCTGGCCCTTGAACGTCTGCTCTGCTCTCAGTCCTGCTGGCGGTCCTACCACGTTCGACGGGCTCTGGAGAGGACTCAGGCAGCCATGTACCTTCAGGCCACATGGAGGGGCTACCAGCATCGGGTGGCCTACCGGCGCCAGAGACAGGGCATCATCCGCCTGCAGAGCCTCTGCAGGGGGTACCTGCAGCGCAAGAGGTAAGGAGAACAAGGTCCTGCCCGCCATGCCCCCCAACCCACCCCCCAGAATGTCCCAAAAGTTTACTCACCCATAAGCTGCCTGAGATGCAGGTGGAGCTATCGGAACGTCATTCTGGACACAGGGAGGCTGGCGAGGGCCTGGTGGGAATCCAGCCATCAGGGCACATGAGTCCCAGAGACATTCCAAGGCTGGTGGGTGGTGCTCACAGTAAAGCCCCAGGTCACCATCAGCTGCATTTGGTCACCACCAGGGACGCCTGCACCTCCCTACTCCAGGCCTGTCAGTCGAGCACCGGGATTCAGAGGGGGAGTTCAGACCACTCTGGACCAGCCCACAGTGGGTTCCCCTTCCACCACACTCACACGTGGAGCTTGGGGGTCTGCCAGGCCAGGGGCCCCAAAGGAATTCAAGGGGTTCTTTTTTTTTTTTTAAGATTTTATTTTTAGAGAGGTGGTGGGAAAAAGAGGGAAAGAAACATCAATGTGTGGTTGCCTCTCACATGTCCCCTTACTGGGGACCTGGCCCGAAACCCAGGCATGTAGCCCAACTGGGAATCAAACCAGCAACCCTTTGATTCACAGGCCAGTACTCAATCCACTGAGCCACACGAGTTGGGGCTTAGAATTCAGGAGTTTCTTAACAGGTCTCCCACACAACAGACCTAACGAAGGTACCCCTGAACTAGGCAGGCAAACCCAGGGCAGAGATGGCCATGAGAACAGGGCCACTCCCCTAGGTCCCCCTTTCCTAGCTGAGAAAGCCAGAGACCATGCCCGGGCCCCACGACCTAGCCCACAAGTATCACGGGGGTCTTACCAGAGCATGGCTGAGAGGCCCCCAACAACCTGGGTGGCTTCTGGGAGCTACAGGTTCATTTGTTCCTGAACCCACCCTCTTTACTCTCCTCACACCAGCTTCCGCCAGATGGTCGCAGAGAAGCAGAAGGCGGAGAAGAAGGAGAGGGAAACCCAGCAAGCCTCAAGGGAAGGAACTGCAGCGAGTGGGCTAGGTCCAGAACCACTGGAGGACAGTGGGCATTTGACAGTGGAGCCCGAGGTGAGGCCGAGCCACGAGCCCCCGGCAGAGAGCCTCCACCATGAGACCGAGGGCCCCAGCCCGGAGAAGGTTCCCTCACCCCAGAAAAACTCCACTGAAGGTCATGAGAAAGTGCCCAGCAGCCGGGAGAAGCGTGAGTCTCGGCGGCAGAGAGGACTGGAGCACGTGGAACTCCAGCATAAACACATCCAGTCTTGTAAAGATGAAAACACCCTCAGAGAACCTTCTGGAAGGGTTTCCCCAGAGGAGGAGTGCCTCCCCCAAGACAGAAGGGACAGCAGAGAAGATGAAGCTCCCTCAGACACAGGGACAGATATTGAGAACTCTGCTCCTGAAAATCAGCCTGAGGGACCACCACATGTCGCGCCAGTGTGCCACGTGCCCAGAGAAACCACACAGGCACCCCGGGACTTCCCGGAAAGGCCCACCAGCCTGGCTCTGGACAGCAGGGTCAGCGTGCCAGCCCCCAGCACCAGCCCTGAGGCCCCCCAGGATAAGAGTAAGCCAAGTGGTAGCCCAAGGGCACAGGACAGGCCTGAGAGCCCTGGAGGCTCCACCCAGATTCAGCGGTACCGGGACCTGGCCTCCGAGCGGCTGGCCAATGCTGTGGAGCTGTGGCGGGGCAAGAATTTGACCTCTGCCAGCCCCAGCGCTATGCTGAGCCAGTCTCTGGACCTTAGCGATCGACAGCGGGCCGTGGGAACCTCGCTCACACCCACAGAGTAAGCTCCCCGCCTCCTTCGTCTGAGCACAGTGGGCAGGCAGGGCAGGGGACTCACAGGCAAAGCCTGACGGCAGGACCAGCCTCACACAACAGCACCTGGGGCTGGCTTGTTCACTGGTTGGGGCTGCCTTATGCACTGTAGGGTGCAGGTGTCCCCAGAACACCTGAGCAGCTCCATGTTCAAGTGCTGGCACCAGATGTGTGGGGCCCCGAGGAAGGAGGGAGGGGGCTGTCAAGGATTAGGCACTTGCCAAGGCCGCCTTGCTGGGGCCTGACAGAACACCCTGGGGTCCCCCACTGAAACCAGCTCTGTTCACTCAGAAAGCACCTGGCCTCATGGGAGGAAGCCCCACTCCCTACCCTACCTGGGCCTCAGTTTCCTCATCAGTGAATGGGGGGGGGGTTACACTCGTTCAGGAGCTGGAGGAAAAGCACCTAGCTCTCAACTCGCCGCGCCTGACCCTAATTTAGCTAAACATCAATGACTGCAAGTACCAGGTCCTTGTCCCAGAAGTCCACTTGGCCGAAGGAAGGAGAGTGAGATGAAAAATGCTTCTGGAGCCGGCACCTAGGGTTGGCTCCCTCGCTGGTATCCTGCTCACTGAGGGGTGCAGAGCAGGGTCCCTCCCTGGTCTCCACCCACCAGATGCCAATAGGATTACCCTCCAGTTATAAAAACCAAAAACACATCTGAGTGCTTTCTTGTCGATAAAAGCCACATTTCTGTGATCTCACAGGGAGAGGCGCATTTCACTTTCCACCAGTGATGTCTCCAAGCTGCTCCCCGCCCTGGCCCAGGCCAAGACTCAGGTAAAGCTTCAGGCCGCAGCTCTCCCCTCAGGGAGAAGGGGAGTCAGTGGACAGAGTGCATAGTGATGCGGGAACCCCTTCCCTCCAGTGAGACTACCTGCCTTTGCTTACCTGGCCCCCTTCCCTCACAGCCTCTGTCGGAAAGCGTGGACGGCGAGCCCAGCACAAAGAAGCCAACCGTCCAGAAGAAGAAGTCAGGTGACGCGTCTGCTGGCACAGACCTGGGGCTGTCCCCAGGCCCCCAGGCCGACTCTAAGTGAGTGTGGAGTTTGAGGGGGCTCTGGCCTCTGGGGTTGGAGCAGTCTGGACTCCTAAATTGACAGCATTTACAGAGCTGAGTAGGGCAGGGGCTTGCTTAGCAGCAGTTCTGTGGTGAGAGGCCCACATGGGTCCTGGCAGCATCAGGTGAAATGACCCCACTGGAGCCCATCTGTCTTACCTCCTCTGGGTCCAGACAGATGGGCTCCGTTTGGCTTTCTGTGGAATCAGAACCAGCTGCCCTGTTCCTATCTCAGTACCTCCTGGGTACTCAGGTAGGAAGTCTAGGCTAGGGCTCTATCCCCAGAAGCTTCTACCCAGATGCTGTGGCTGGTTCTGTCCCAGAGCAGAGAGAATTGGGCTGCAGAGCAGGGGAACTGATCCAAAGAGGCTGAGGAAGGCAAAGTAGAGGCTGTAGGGAAAGGCAGGATCCCCCACTCAGGAACCCCCACCACCAAAGCAAAGAACCACCAATGGAGTGGCTTCCAACAGCACAGACTTACTCTCTCACAGTCCTGGAGACCAGAAGTCCAAAATCCAGGTGACACGGGCACACTTCCTCCGGAGGCTCCAGGGCAGCCTCCTTCCTGCCTATTCCAGCTTCTAGGGACTCTTAGGCATCTTTGGCCTGTGGATGCATCGGGTCCACTTCTGCCTCCGTCATCACGTGACCTTCTCTCTCCTGTGTCACCTTTTTTCATGTCTCTTACAAGGACACTTATTGTTGGATTTGGGGCCCATCTGGAAAATCCAGATGATCGCATCTTGAGATTTTTTTTTTAGGATTTTATTTATTTTATTTTTAGAGAGGGGAAGAGGGGGAGCAGGAGAGGGAGAGAAACATCAATGTGTGGCTGCCTTTTGAGCCTCCCCTACTGGAGACCTGGCCTGCAACCCAGGCATGTGCCCTGACTAGGAATCAAACTAGCGACCCTTTGGTTCGCAGGCCAACACTCAATCCAGTGAGCCACACCAGCCAGGGCTCATCTTGAGATCTTTCACTTAGTGTCTTAGTCCATTCAGGTCATTATAACAAAATACCACAGACTGAGCAGCTTAAACAATAGACATTTAGCTCTCGCTGTTCTGGAGGCTCGGAGTCTAAGATTAAGGGCGTCAAGCAGATTTGGTGTTTGGTGAGAACCTGCTTCCTGGTTCAGAGACAGCATCTTCTGTCTGTGTCCTCACATGGCAGAAGGGGCCAGGGTGAGCCCTCTGGGGCCTCTTCTAAGGTCACTAATCTCATTCATGGTGGCTCTACCCCTACAATCTAATCACCTCCCAAAGGCCCAGCCTCCTGATACCATCACATTGGGGGGTTAGGCTTCAGCATGGGTTTTTTTGTCCATAATAAAAACTTTATTGAGCCCTGGCTGGCGTGGCTCAGTGGATTGAGCACTGGCCTGTGAACCAAAGGGTCGCCAGTTCAGTTCCCAGTCAGGGCACACGCCTGGGTTGTGGACCAGGTCCCCATTTGGGGCGTGCAAGAGGCAACCACACATTGATGTTTCTCTCCCTTTCTCCCTCCCTTCCCTTCTGTCTAAAAAATAAATTAAAAAATCTTTAAAAACAGCTTTGAAAAAAACCTTCGTTGAAAAACTGACACCAAAATAGGAGATCACTGTTGCACACTTACAAAATTAAATGTAATTACATCATCTTGGTAGATTAACTGTGAGGCTGTCTGTGATATAACACAATTCAGGGAGTTGTGTGGCTCGTTAGTGTTGCTTCCTTCACATGCACGCCCTTCTGCGGGCCCAGCTTTTCCTGTCGGCTGGCATAGCACCGCCACACGGCCTACACAAAGAGCCACCGACTGAGCGTGGCTGGAAACTGGTAACCTTGTAGCAGCCTGACATTTTACATCCATAAAATAAGAATTTGGACTTTGAACCAGCCATTTCTTTTTATGTCTTCTCGTTTCCTCTTCCAAGGACAGATGTAGTAAACCTCTAGCCAAAGGCACATTGGTCCTTTCACGAGCCCGGGGCCAGCAGCGCTTAGTCCACGTGCGGCATCGACTCCAGCCTGTGAATTTGGGGAGACATACACATGCAGTCTGTAGCATCTAGTCGCATCTGCAGGGACCCTTTTCCCCGATCAGATCGTGCTCACAGGCCCTGCGGGTTGGCACCTGGACACGACACTTGGGGGCCACTGCTTACCTCACCACGTGCCCAGCAGCCACAGTGCACGACTCAGTATTTCTTCTCTGTCATTTTTTCCCACCTTGTACGTGAGGAGGACAGGGAGTGGTTTTATTTATATTTTATGTGAAAATGGGGTCTGCATCTACGCAGCATCGTGCCTTTTCACCTGACTCCTCCATTAGCTCACGATTGATAACAAAGCATCTGGTTCCACTGGTAACAAAGAAAAGGGTATTGATCTCTTTATGGTGAGGTGACCCTTTCTTTGGCCTCACATCTGCGTTCATTCCCTGAGGCTTACACAGAACCCTGTACTTTCTCCTTTAGGTCCACGTTTAAGAGACTTTTCCTGCACAAGAACAAGGAGAAGAAGTACAGCCTGGAAGGCGTGGAAGAGACGGAGAACTTGGTCCCTGGGCAGGTTGTGCTGGATGCTGCCACCTTGAAGAAGAATCCAGAAGGTTGGTAGCCCACAGCCTCAGGGAGGGACAGCAGAGCCACTGGGGCCCCTGAGGATGTCCATCCCCAGGTGGGGCCCAGGGCAAATAGCCTTGGGGCTGATTTCTACCCCTGGAGGTGCTTTCTGGTTGCGGGCTGTTTGCAGCAGTGAGGGGTCCTGTGTCTGTGTGGTTGTGACAATGCCCCAAGAGGCTGAGCCGCGTTCTCCCCCAGAACCCGCCCTCACCAGCCGCCCTTTCTCCCCAGCAGCCCCATCCGGCCACCAGCACCGCCACACCGCGGGCGAGAAGCATGCCAAGGAGCCGGGAGGCAAAGGGAAGAAAAACCGAAACTTCAAGATTGGCAGAATCACGGTGTCAGAGAAGTGGCGGGAGTCCATGCTCCGCAGGATCACCAATGCCAACGAGCTCAAGTACCTGGATGAGTTCCTGCTCAACAAGGTGGGCCCTCGGGGGCTGGGCGGGGGTGCACATGGGCTGGGGTGGGCATGTGCACAGGCTCAGGTCAGGGCCTCCCCAGGACTGTCACCACCCAGCAAAGTGTTCTGAGCCACCCTAGCAGGCCAGAAAGAGCAAGTCCAGGTGCACAGCTCTAACACACAGAAGGAGGCACTTGTTCCTCGGTTTGGCATCAGCTCACGTTCTGTAAACCTGGCCTGGGCTCGCGGAAGACCGCTCGCCACTTACGTTCCTCTTGATCAGCATGGAACAGTTGTCCCTTAGCACCCAAAGGGAACTGGTTCCAGGACTCCTGTAAAGACCAAAACCTGCCCTGAGTGCTGGCCTATGAGCCAAAAGGTTGCCGGTTCAATTCCCAGTCAGGGCACGTGCCTAGGTTGCAGGCCAGGTGCCCAGTTGTGGATGTGTGAGAGGCAACCACTGATGTTTTTCTCCCTCTCTTTCTCCCTCCCTTCCCCTCACTCTAAAAAATGATTTTTTTTATTTTTTATTTTTTTTAAAGACCAAAATCTATAGCTGCTCAAGTCCCTTATATTTGCATATAGGCTACCTACCCATCACTTCACTCATGTGAATTCAGCGTAGTGCTCAGCACATAGCAAATTCAAGTTTTGCTTTTTGGAACTTTGTGGGACTTTTTTTTAATTGCTTAAAACTACTGATGCAAAACCCACAGATATGGAGGACCAACTGTATTTAAGTTTTGCTACAAAATGTCTGTGGGTCTGACTAGGGGGCTGGGCAAAACCTGTAGAGCCATGTTACAATCCAAAGCATCTGATTCTGGGACGAGCCTGTCCCGAGAGCCGTGGGGAGGGGTTGTAGCCCGGGCTGGAGTTGTCTCCTGTGTGCGTGTGCGCAGACGTGGGCGTTGGGTCCCCAGCAGGTACATTTTAGCCTGTGGTTCCTTCCCAGGACGTTTGAAATGTGCAGTTAGAAGACACTCTCTCTGTTGTGTTAGTGACCCTTGGGGGCAGCCACCCCGCACGTTCACGCACACGAGGAAGCAGAAACGCGGAGACCCAGAATAACTTTCTGGGCAGCACGCACCTACATCCTCTGGGTCCAACAGCCTCACTGTGGCCCAGCTGTGGCTGTGAACTTACTTTATTTAGAATAAGCTTTTGCAAAGCGCTGGGTCTTGTAGCTGATACTGACTGAGCACTTTCTTGTGCAGCTGAGGCGAATAAGCCATGGCCTCGGGTCTTCACAGCTCCAGCTGTGGGCAGTCCCACAGCACACAGCAGAGCAGGATTTGGGAGCCTCTCAGAGGGGCAGCAAGCTGACAGGGACCCTGCAGAGGGCGGGTGCATCATGAAACGATCAAGCCATTCGAGGCAGCCCCGGTCTAGCTGGGGGTCAAGTGCTTATATGGCAGTTCTGCCCCCAGGGGACGCTTTGCGACATCTGCAGGTATTTTTAGTTGTCACAATTGAGGGGTACTCCTGGCACCTGGTGGGTAGAGACCAGGAGTGCTGCTGCCTACACCACAGTGAGTGATCCAGCCCCAAGTGTCAACAGTGTGAATTTGGGCTAAACAGACGAGAGAGGCGAGGGTTGGCCGGAGGGCCCAGGTTTTATCCTGCAGGCTCAGGAGAGCCAGGACAGGGCTTGGGATGGGGCAAAGTGGTAACTGCTCAGATACCCAGCCTGAGGAGACACAGGGACACTGGGTCTCTCCCACTCTCTCTCCCTCTACAGATAAATGACCTGCGTTCCCAGAAGACACCCATCGAGAGCTTATTCATCGAGGCCACAGAGAAGTTCAGGAGCAACCTCAAGACCATGTACTCTGTCCCTGTACGTGTAGCCCTCTAGCCCCGGGGGGCCCTGGCAATCACCCAGCCTTCCCCAGGATGCACCTTGCCCCCCCCCCCCCCACCATCAGTCTGTCCAGGGGGTCACGCCTTCCACCCCTACAGAACGGGAAGATCCACGTTGGCTATAAAGACCTGATGGAGAACTACCAGATTGTGGTGAGCAACCTGGCGGCCGAGCGCGGCGAGAAGGACCCTAACCTGGTCCTCAACCTCTTCCAGTCACTGCTGGATGAGTTCACCCGTGGGCACACCAAGAATGATTTTGAGCTGCCCAAGGTGGGTCGTGCCACTCTGAGTGTGGGCAGGGTGCCAGCATGGTGCGGGGGACCAGCTGGGGAAGGGGCTACCCCAGGAGCCCACACAGACTGCCTTTGTGCTCCCTCACAGCCAAGCAAAGCTCAGAAGAAGAAGCGGAAGCAGGAACGTGCTGTGAGTATAAGTGTGCCCGTGCAAGGGTGTGAGTGTGTGCGGGTGAGTGTGTATTTTCCTGCCCAGCGCTGAAGAAACCTAGTAGTGAGTGAACAGCCCCTGGCCCTGAGATGCTGCTCAGCGCCCTCCTCCTCGGCCCCCAGGTCCAGCAGCACAATGGGCACGTGTTCGCCAGCTACCAGGTGAGCATCCCGCAGTCGTGTGAGCAGTGCCTCTCCTACATCTGGCTCATGGACAAGGCCCTGTTCTGCAGCGGTGAGTGTCCCAGACCAGCCACACAACAGATCTTACCAGAACACTGCCCCCGCCACATCTCACCCACTCAAACCCCCACCAGAGTAGGTCACCTCGTGCCTCACCTCTGGGTCTTTGTACACACTGCCTGAGCTGCTGGCTCCTCCCACATGTTCCAGGAGAGTCCAGTCAGTCCCCACCAGCAGACCCTGAGATAGGCACAGCCCAGGGTGGCCCTGCTGGTCCTCAGTTGGGTGGTCAGGAGGTAGCCAAGACAAGACAGGAGACCAGCTGGCCCTTGGAGACCTGGGGAGTCTAGCAGGCCTCTAGCACTTGCACCCCCCCCCTCCCCCCGGATGATCCAGGCCTGGCTTCCTTTTCAGCACTGGGTCTCCTCCTGTCCCTTTGGGCCATGTGTGAGGACAGCCTTCCATCCCACGTCTATCACAAATACCTCCGCAGTTGTCCCTGAGCTTGGATAACGGTGCACCCAGGTGCCACCTCCTGTTTATTGCAGCTGATTCCTTCTTTCCGTGCATGGCACCTGTAGCCTGGGGCTTGGTGTGGCTGGGAGAAACAAAAGTGACACCACTTATCCCACTGTCACAGGCTGAGTCCCCAGGGCTGCCTTCTGGCCACACTGAGTTGTAAGCCCCTAAACCCTTGCTCCTGACTCATTGGCCAGGCTGGCTCTGAGGCCGCTGACAATTGCCAGCTGAGAACAACGACCCACACAGCCCCCTGCCTGGGAATCAGGACAGAGATGTGTGTGATGCAAGTTTAGAATTCAGTTGTAGGGGTTCCCCCACCCCCACCATCAGGACAGGGAGCCGTGGGAGTCTGGGTCCCTGATGCTCCGCATGTGACCACCCTGCCCCCCCCACCCCACCCCACCATGCCCTCCCAGTGTGCAAGATGACCTGCCACAAGAAGTGCATGCACAAGATCCAGACCTACTGCTCCTACCCGTGCGGGAGGAAGGTGAGCCCACGGCGGCCGGGAGCTTGCAGAGCAACACTAGGTTCAGGCCTGGGTGCATGCAACCAAGCACACGCAGTCCTGCCTGAGCCCCTAAGACAGGACCAGGCTTGTGTTGCATCTCAGATTCTAGCCCTGCTCGTCCCTTCTCTGGGCAGTAGAGGGAATCCCCCCCTAACTGTGCCCACAAGGAAGGCGGGGTCCCAAGCACTCGGCCAGCAGCAGGAGCCCCTGCCCAGCAGCCATCGAGCTGACCTCTGCAGCCTAGTGCACTCAGCAGCCTGCAGTGGGGGGTAAGGGATGGAGGGATGGAGCCCACAGAGGAGGCCTGAGGGGTGGACAGAAGGACAGCTAACCCAGGCTTCATCTCCATCCCTGGCATTGCAGAGCGAGCCGGGTGCCGAGCCGGGCCACTTTGGCGTGTGCGTGGACAGCCTGACCAGCGACAAGGCCTCAGTGCCTATCGTACTGGAGAAGCTTCTAGAACATGTGGAGATGCACGGCCTGTACACCGAGGGCCTCTACCGCAAGTCAGGCGCTGCTAATCGTACACGGGAGCTCCGGCAGGCACTGCAGACGGGTGGGTACTACGGCAGGTGGGCAACAGACAGGCACACGCAGGGCTCCTGCCTGAGCTGTGCTCACCGGCCCCACCTACCCTCCCCACAGACCCCTCGGCAGTCAAGCTGGAGAACTTCCCCATCCACGCCATCACCGGGGTGCTAAAGCAGTGGCTAAGGGAGCTGCCTGAGCCCCTCATGACCTTTGCCCAGTATGGCGATTTCCTCCGAGCCGTGGGTGAGTCCCATGATGGTGGCAAGGGCAGGTGGGCAGTCGATGTCCAGGGTCATAGCCACAAGCACGCTGTGGCCAGCCAGGGAGGCAGGACCACCTCATCACAGCTGAGAATCCAAGGCCTGGGCCCTGATGGCGTGGCTCAGTGCGTTGCGCGTCTCCCCACAAACCAAAAGGTCACCAGTTTGACTCCTCATCAGGGCATGTGCCTGGGTTGTGGGCCAGGTCCCCAGGTGGGGCATGTGCTAGAGACAACCCCTCAATGTTTCTGTCACAGCATTGATGTCTCTCTCCTTCTCTCTCTCCCTCCCTGCCCCTCTGTCTAAAAAATAATAAATGAAATTGTTTTTTAAAAAGAAAGAAAAAAGATGGGGGTTTGAGTGAATGAGATGTGGCCAGGACCCCTCTCTGGCACTGTATTCTTGCCCCACGTGGCAGGAGGCTCTCCTGTCTCCATGGTGTGTTGGGGGGAGGCCCATAGGGAGCTGACACCTTGGCCTTCCTAGAGCTACCAGAGAAGCAAGAGCAACTGGCTGCCATCTACGCCGTTCTGGAGCACCTGCCGGAAGCCAATCACAACTCCTTGGAGCGGCTCATCTTCCACCTGGTCAAGCAAGTGCCCACTGCTGCTCTCTGTGGGACAGGGGTCCCTGTCAGGAGCCCCACCACCCACTCACGGGCGGGTATCCTCTGCTGGTTCTGCACCAGCACATGGGCCCATGTTAAGGGGTTTGGGAGGATTCGCTGGCCGTCCCTTAACTGCCGCTTGCTGCACAGGGTGGCCCTGCTTGAGGACGTGAACCGCATGTCACCCAGTGCCCTGGCAATCATCTTTGCGCCCTGCCTCCTGCGCTGCCCTGACAACTCAGACCCGTTGACCAGCATGAAGGACGTCCTCAAGATCACCACGTGAGTGCTGGGCCAGCCCCACCCCACACATGCTCTGGGTGGCCCTGCCTGCAACCCCTCCCAGTTCTTTTGAGGCTGAAGAACTAGAAAGGAGGGCAAGCACTCAGCCCTCATCAGAGGGCAGCAGCCGAAGTGAAGCTGGTGTTCCCAGGCGCTTGGCAGCAAACAGAAGTGCTGGTCTCCAGGTTTCTTCTTTCCCTGAGCCATCCACAAAAGTTCCTCAAAAAACCTCAGAAGGTCGTCAGAGATCAGTCACTAAGAGGACATTGTTTAGGCGACTCAAGAAAACAAGAACCTGTCGCTATAGGTGGTTTTCACGAGGCAAACACACCAAGATGGCCTGGCAGTACAGCCCCTAGGCCACACTTGTCGCAGTTAATGAACAGTGACAGTTGGGCGACGAGGAGAGGAGCCTGGCCTGGCCTGACAGATTTGCTTCCAGCCCCTTCCAGCACAGCCTTTGCTTCTTGCTTTCTTATGTGCTGGTGGTAATGGGGAGATTGAGCTGTGACTGCTCCTCCATCCTGGCTGAGTTCTCCCGTACTGAATTCTCCGGGTGGAGTGCCTCCAGTACTGACCACTCAGGCTGGCCCTGCTCCTGAGCAGATGAGCTGCTGGTTAGAGTGCACGTTCTGGAGCCCTTGGGGCCAGCTGCCTACAGCCCTTAGGACAAGTGACCCAGCCTCCCTGCACTTCATACTCCTTTGTGAAACAGGATAATCCCACCCTGCAAGGTGGCTGAGGGGTCGGTTTACCCCAACCCCTTACATCCTTCCTCCTTCATATAAGGAGGTTTGTAGAGGTGGGAGTTCAGGCTCCAAGAGGTGGAGTGAGTCATCCAAGGTCACACAGCAAGTGAGCTGGGGTCACACTGGGGCTACAGCCACGTCACTGGCACTGCCTGGTCTCTGCATGGGTCTCTGCCTTGGCCACAGTGCCTGGTGGGTCTCCAGCCAGCACCTCCCTAGACACCAGGTCCCCTGGCCAGCCATCCCTGGAGGCCCTAGATGAGCCGCCCTCTCGATGGGCCTTCTCCACAGGTGTGTGGAGATGCTGATCAAGGAACAGATGAGGAAGTACAAGGTGAAGATGGAGGAGATCAGCCAGCTGGAGGCTGCCGAGAGCATAGCCTTCCGCAGGCTCTCGCTCCTGAGACAGAACACTGTGAGCTCACGTTGTGGGGTGAGGCTGGTGCCAGGGTGGAAGTGGCCCCGTGAGTAGGGCTTGGGTGTCAGGGCAGGGTCTTACTTCCCTTGCCAGGCACAACCACGGCCACAGGCAGCCTGATCAGGGGCCAATTCCTACTTCAACCAAATGCAAATGACCACTGCCCTCTCTCTCGTGCCAACGGCCCCTCTCAGGGCAACGGGAAACCTGTCACCCACATGGCGGTGTTTCATTCTCCAGCCCTGGTCCTTGCTGATTTGGACCCTGCCCATGGGGATCTATCCCACAGAAGTGGCCCAGAGTGGGGATTAAGGGGGACTTAAGAGGGTGGGTCCTGGGCTTCCATGGGAGGACCATGTCCTTGTCCCCATGGCCAGATGTGGCTCAGTGCCCATGATACAACCAGTGTCTTGGTCATGGTCCCATGTGGTCACCCTCTGTTCATCTCTCCCCCCAGCCATGGCCTCTCAAACTGGGGTTTTCGTCTCCCTATGAGGGGGTCCTGGTATGTACGCAATCAGAGGGCCCACCCTGCATGTCTTCAGTGCAGCACAGGCTGGGGTTCCCCTCTGCCCCCAGGGTCCTAGTAGGATAGGCCCAGCATGTCCTAACCTTTGGAAGTGCATGCCGAGGGAGGCCTGTTTCCTGCTGACTACCTGTGCTAAGTTCAACTAACCAGCTGTGCCTGGGCCAGTGGGTCCCCAAGTCATCCCTGAAGAAGCCTCACTAAGCCCAACTGTCCACAGCAGAACTAACATCCCCCAGAGCTGTGCATGCCACCCTCTCTCCACCCACCAGCGCTGACTCCACCCGCCTGAAGGGGCTGGCCAGACCTGCTACTTCTCTGTTGCAGAACAAGAGCCCCGGGGCCCGGGGAAGCAGCGGCGGCCCCGAGGAGCTGGCGGTGCTGCCAGAGGAGGAGACAGCCGGCCACGACGAGGACCGGGAAAAGGAGATCCTCATCGAGCGGATCCAGTCCATCAAAGAAGAGAAGCAAGTGTTCCTCCATCCCCTTGCCTCATCTGTACCACCCAGCCCCCATCCACTAGTCCTTCCACTGTGAATAGTGAACCTAGTCATTAGGGAGCCGATGGGCAAGGCTCAGTTCTGCCATCCAGTGCCCACCGCATGGAGGGCTGCTGTTCTAAACCACAGCCAGCCTGGGGCTCTGTTTAAACCTCATGCTTGACCACGGGGAATCATGGCAACCCATAGGGGTGATGTTCAGACTTTGTGTTGAACGTGGCCTTAGCTAGGGTGACCCACTAATTTGTGCCCAGTCAAGATGTGAGGGTGAAAGGGGGTGCTACTTAAAAATTACACCAGGCCCTGGCTGGTGTGGCTCAGTGGATTGAGTGCTCTGCTGCGAACCAAAAGGCTGCCGGTTCAATTCCCAGTCAGGGCACATGCCTGGGATGCAGGCCAGGTCCCCATTTGGGGGGCATGCAAGAGGCAACTGATGGATGTTTCTTGTGCACATCGGTGGTTCTTTCTCCCTCTTCCTCCCTCCTTCCCCCTCTCTCTAAAAAAATATTTAAAAATAAATAATAAAAAATAAAAATTATGCCAGGAAAACAGGTGTGGCCCAAGGCACCTGGCCACCCTAGTCTTGCAGAGAAGGGCACTCCAGGGAGAGGGAACAACAAACACATGCAAAGGCCCTAAGGCAGGGGCTCCCCACTTGCTCAGTACCAGGCTGGATGCCAGGCTTCGCCCAGCAGCCTGACACCTTCCTGTGAGCTTTGCAGGGTTAGGAGCATTTTGAGCCAGGAATGCTTTGGGAAGGGAGGGATGTGATTCTGGGTACAGGGAGTCCCAGGCAGGACCAGGATGGCCTACTCTGTACCCCAGCATCTTGGCACTTTACATGGGGTCTTTCTTCATGGGAATAGCCTTGGACATGTGACCCCTCTCACCTGCAGGGAAGACATCACCTACCGGCTGCCAGAGCTGGACCCTCGGGGCTCTGACGAGGAGAACCCGGACTCAGAGACGTCAGCCAGCACCGAGAGCCTGCTGGAAGAGCGGGCCGGGCGGGGGACCTCGGAAGGTCAGTATTAAGGTAGCGTCTGCTTTTTTCCTCCCATGTCCACCCCCCGGCAGGCCCCTGGGTGAGGGTCTGTCTGCTGGCCCCGAAGCTTCAGTAACTCTGCCATCTGTCTTTCAAAAGGACCCCCTGTACCTGCTCTCCCTTGCCCCAGTGTGCCCACCCCAAGCCCCCTCCCCGAGGTGGCCACCCCTCCGAGACGAAGGCCGTCATCCTTCATGACGGTCAGAGTGAAGACCCCCCGGCGGACCCCCATCATGCCTACGGCCAACATCAAGCTCCCACCTGGCCTGCCCTCCTACCTCCCTGGCCGGGCACCGGGTGTCCAGGAGGCTGCTGTCCCAGTGAGGCGCCGAGAGCCACCTGCCCGCCGCCCGGACCAGGTACACTCTGTGTATATAACGCCAGGTGTGCACATGCCTGTGCAGGGCGCTCCAGAGCCCCTGGACAAGGACGACCAGCTGCCGGGGACTAAGCGGAGATACTCAGACCCCCCGACCTACCGCCTGCCCCCCACCTCAGGCCAGGCCAATGGCTGATGGCCCGCAATGCCAGAGTCCAAATATCTGGGATGGCCCTGTGCCAGAGCTCCAGACCAGCATTCAGCTGTCCGAGAAGGATCTGGAATGAAAAGCTCCAAGAGTATGTGAGGTGGGCACCGGCTCCATGCAGAGCCCAGGCAGGGAGAGGCCGGCCAGGGCTCAGCCCGTGTTGCACAGATGCACTGCCCAGAGCTCCATGTCCTGGCAGGCGGCCTGCCCTCTCCCACCCTCCCTTTTGTACGGTTTTACAGTTAACTGTTACTCTGTGCCTGGTTTACATAACTTTGAACTGTAACAGCCTTAACAGAAGACCAAATTGTTTTTTATATGTGTATGTACAAACTTTTATATTAACACCCTGCCTCGCCTTTGTAACCTGGACACAGACTTCAGAGTAAAGCCCACCTGGCCACCTCACCTCGGAGGCTCAGGCTGCACTGAGGATGGCTTGGACCAGGGATCTGGACACTTGGGGTACCTGTCTGCCCCCAGTCTGTCTGGGGCTCATCCTAAGGCCTGGCCAGCAGCCACCTGGCCCACATGCATTCAAAGAAGCGGTGGAGCCTTCCCTGGCGATCCAGGCTGTTGGCTGGAGTGAGGACATGAGGTAGGGGGCAGCCTCCACCTGGGGCACCACAGACCTCACATCCAGGGAGACTCAAATGTGGCCATCACTCTCTCCACTGTTCCCTGAATGGAGGAGGCCGCCCTTGGCACTGCCTGCCCATGTGGCAGAACAGGAACTCAGGACTGCGCGTGGGCTAGGAGGGCAAGGCCCTACGGTGACAGCCTGGGGAATCTCCAGAGTGGGACTTCCCTCTCTCAGGCTGCACTCACTCTCTGGACACCTGGACAGATGGCCCCTGGTCTGGGACTAGAGGCGTCCTACAAACCATGTGAAATAAAGAAAAAGTGCCTGAGAGGTCTTTGCCTGTGATACCTGCTCTGGGTTGGAGGAGCATGTCGCCTCCTCTGGGAGGACCTGCCTGGATCCTCCAGCAAACACTGTTGGAGTGTCACACGTACTCTTCACCCAGGGGAGTTGGGCCTGGTAGAGGCGCACACATACAGATGCAGAAACCTGGGGGAGCAGGGAGTTCCTGGAGCTGCATTCGGTGAGAAGAGTCTGCTGTCCTGGGAGCTGCCTCTTGTCACCCTGTTTCAGCACCAGCCTCCCCAGCCAGGGCCACCCAGCCTGAGGGGGTGGGGGGCAATGGTCTCACAGGGCCAGGAGCAGCCTCCCCACGGACAAGCTCCCAGGCTACAAACATTAGGGCATTTGTAGGAACTGGCTGGCAGGTGGGGCCCATGAGGGTGGGCAGCCAGCTGGAACCTGTGGGCAGGTGAGGAACAGTACCGGGACTACACATGCAGCAGAGTTAGGGGGCCTTTCCCAAGGTCACATGGGATGGAGCGTGATGGACTCAAAACCTGCTGGGTCTGCCTCTAGATCCTCCCTGTGCCCCTCCTGGGTTTGGTCTCATCCATTGTGTCCTGTTTTGAGGGCAGCAGGCCCACTGGCGGGATTGGCACACAGGTGACCTGAGGGCTGGGAAGATCAAAGGGTTGCATTCCAGGGTCATCCCTGGGGGCCCAGTGGGTTCTTTCCCTGGGGGCCTGGGCCTTAGGTGCGACCCGGCCCCATGTTTTGCTCCAAAGGCTAACCGGTTTCCCCCTTGAGGCAGACAGTGGCTCTGCCCATTTCCCAAGGGAGAAAACGCCAAGGAAGGGCCGGAGGGTTGAGTCAGGGCTGGGACCCAGAGGCTCAGAACCGGGTAAGTTTGAATGGTCCCCCAGGCCATGAATTCCGAAGTCCAAGGTCATGATCTCTCCCCCTCTTCCCGCTCCACCTCCCGCCCGGGCCATCTCACCCTCACCACCACCTCCGCCCCAAAGAAATTAGGGAAGGCTGCCTGGATGTGGGAGAGCTCAGTGTGGACAGCACCGTACCAGGAGTATGTTGAAAGAATTTTGAGCAGGGTACGCGTTGCACGTGGGCCTGACACCGAAGGACGTGATCCTCTCAACCCTTCATGAAGGGTTAAGGTGCTCAGGAGGAAAGCCGGCAATTCAGCCCTGAGTAAACCTGGACGGGATAGCCTTTCATTGAACCAAGCCGTTACTCCTGCCCTAAGGCTGGGACAGCGAACGAGAGGGGTACGCACCCCCGGAAGGAGGTCCAGTGGAAGCACTTCCGCCCTTATGATGGCGCCGGCGGAAGGGGCGGGGTATCGCTGGGTAATGATGGCCGCGTCGAGGCTGGAGTTGAATCTGGTACGGCTGCTGTGCCGCTGCGAGGCGATGGCAGCAGAGAAGCGGGACCCGGACGAGTGGCGTCTGGAGAAGGTAATGGAGCCTGCATTGCTGCGTAGATCTCGACTCTCGTGAGGCGGTGCCCAGGGCTAGCAGCCGGTCTCCCCAGCCCCACCACCCGCCCTGGCCACGCCCCTTCGCTGGCCACCGCCACGTCCGCCCTTGTCCCCGCGACTGAGCTGGCCCCGCCTCCTTGACTTTGGCCCCTCCCGTTTCCAGCCCCAACCCCTCTTTGACACTACCCTCTGGCGGGGGAAATGGGGATACCCGGCTGACTCCCACTTTTCCTCCCCAGTACGTAGGAGCCCTCGAGGACATGCTGCAGGCCCTGAAAGCCCACTCGAGGTGAGTGCAGGCAACCAGAGGGGCTTCAAATATCCTGGGTGGGGTGTGGGGATAGTGTACAGGCCACAAGGGTAGGTTCTGTGCAGGACCCCTACGCTCTGGACCCTGCTACGACCCTTCCCTGAACCAGAGACAGCGGGCAGGTTTTCTTTTTCCACGTCTCGCCATCTAGCAAGCCGGTCCCTGAAGTTATCAATGAATATTCCCGCAAGGTTGACTTTCTGAAGGGGATGCTGCAGGCGGAGAAGCTGGTGAGCACGGGAGCCTCTTTCCTCAGTTTCCTCAGCCCCCATCAGGCTCTCCTGAGTCCCCAGGACCCAACCTATGGTAACCCCTCTTCCTTCTGCAGACCTCGTCCTCGGAGAAGGCACTAGCCAACCAGTTACTGGCCCCTGGCCGTGTGCCAACCACAGCAAGGGAGCGGGTGCCTGCCACCAAGACGGTCCATCTGCAGTCCCGGGCGCGATACACCAGCGAGATGCGGAGTGAGCTACTAGGCACGGTAGGGCGCCCTCCCTGATCCTTGGGAGCCCTTCAGTCTGGGATAGTTCAGTGCCTGGGGGGTGGCCTGAATAACAAATACTATCAGGAGCAGAGACCTTAGGGGGCCTCTGCCATAGGCCATAAAACAAGGCTTCCCAACAGAGGGGGCAATCTGGCCAGGACTTTGCTAGAGGAACAGGAGTTTGTTTCAAAAGTGGCACCTGTCTTGTTAAGCCACAGAGTTAGCCTAGTGCAAGGTTTGGCTCCTGGCTTGCAACTTGCTATGTGCTGCATGCAGATCAACAAGATTTTTTCATCTGTAATATAGGATGGCCAGTGCCTTTCTGAGGATTTTACATAGATCAGCTAAACCGTTCAAAATATGAGCTGTTGACATTGCCAGTTTATAGATGAGGAAACTGAGGCTCAGAGGTTGCAGGACCAGCCCAGGGCCCTGACTAAGGATGCAGGGGTTCTGAGAGCAGAAAGGACAGTTTTGGGGGCATGACAAGGTGGGTGATTTCCTGCCTGTCCTTTTCCCCACAGGATTCTGCAGGAGGTGAGTCGCCTTGAGCAGAACAGTACTCAAGTCCCAGATGTCTGGGACATGACATGTGTCCTTGCTGCTCCCCTTCCCTTGTGCCTCATCCGGCTCCCACAGGGTCCATCACCAAGTCATGTCTGGAGGGGGCAGTTGGGACAGAGGAGGTGGTCCCCAGAAGAAACTGGAGGGAGGGACATGGGGCCAGAGGAAACCCAGACCAGGATGAAGAAAACATCCCAGACAAGAGAGCACTGGAGCTAGAGCTTTGAGGCATGATTGGTTGGGAAAGGACCTATGGGTAGCAGACCCATCCCAGGTAATTAATAGTCAAGAAGCTAGAACACAGAAAATCAATTCTCTCCTCCTTTCTGGTTGGTCTATTCCTCTTCCAGGGCCCAAGCTGGACGTGAGGAAGAGGACGTGAGTATCTTCAGCCCTTGGGCAGCACTGGGGGGAAGGAGGGCTGGACAAACCTTGGACCGCTGAGGAGCCCCCACGAGTATCTAAATCACCCATCAGACACCACTTCTGGGAATGCTTTACCCAGGAGCCAGAGCAAATAAGGGGAGACTGAGCCCCAAGTACAGCAGTGGCTACAGCCATAACCTCTGGGTTCCCTGGGAACATGTTTGTCTCTTCCCCTCCCCCACCCTGTCTCACATCCACCTGTCCACTTATGTGTGAGGTCAGTGGGGTGGCAGGGCCCAGGCCAGGGGATGAGAAGCAGTCGGCCGCTGAGCTAGACCTCGTCCTGCAACAACAACAGAACCTCCAGGAGAAGCTGGCAGAAGAAATGCTAGGCCTTGCCCGGAGCCTTAAGACCAACACACTGGCTGCCCAGACTGTCATCAAGAAAGACAACCAGGTATGGGGACTATGGGAGCTCTACAGCTTCTACCTTGGGGCATCAGAGAAGGGGCATCCCATGTGGATCAAGTAGAGGGCCATTGGGGCTGGAACTTGGCTAGATAAATAGAAGTTTAGTAGGAAACAAAAATGGCATTTCCAGCAGAGGAAACAGCACCAGCAAGGGCCAAGAGGTGCTGACTTGCCCCAAGGTGGTAGGGAGAGAGGCCACACTTGACCCCAGTCCTGTTGATACTCTGCCCACCTCACCCCTAGACCCTGTCGCACTCACTCAAGATGGCGGACCAGAACCTGGAGAAGCTAAAGACAGAATCAGAGCGACTGGAGCAGCACGCACAGAAATCAGTCAACTGGCTGCTTTGGGCCATGCTTATCATTGTCTGCTTCATTTTCATCAGCATGATCCTCTTCATCCGTATCATGCCCAAACTCAAATAAAGACCTGGCCCAGCCCACCCATCTGTCTTCTCTCTGCCTTTCACCCCTACCCAGAGGTACCCTTTGGGGTGGACAACAAGATGGCAAGGCCCTTGGAGGCCCCAGGGAGCCACAAAGACTGTGTGTGCAAGGAAGATGAGGCTGGGGGCAGGGATGGTGACTCAGGAAAGTCACCCCCCAACCCATTTCCTCTTAGTACCTACCTCACACCAGACAAGGCAGGGCCCCTAGAAGCCCTGGGAGACCCAGTCTGCCAGAGTGAGCCAAACAATGCCTCAGCCGTGTGGAGTCAGGGCGAGCGAGGCCTGGAGGGTGGGGGAAGAATGGAGCCTTGTCTGAAGGTCATCCAGGAGGAGGGGCATCAGTGCTGGGCCTTCCCTGCAGTTGAAGGTGGAAATTTAGGGGCAGTGCTCAGCACAGCCTAAGGTCTCAGGACATTGCAGATGCTTCCCATACTCATTCAGCAAACCCAGGAGGGTCAGTGGAGACCGTGCCCATTCAGGCCATAGTCTGATCATTTCAGATGAGAACTGGAGGGCACTGGAGATGGGACCCTGGAAGGGATCATGAGTGGGAGTCCAGGGTAACAGTGGGTCCTGGCGTCTGCCCACCCTCACTTCAGACTTTGGGGGCAAAGCCTGTGAGGGTGGTGACCAGGGCAGCTCAGTGAGGGAGGGTGTTCAGGTACACAAGAAGTGTCTGTTTCAGACCATGAGCAGGCACTGTGGGGCACTCATGGAGGTGCCCATGTGGATCTGCATCAACATGGGTGCGAAATCACCAGGTAGAGCTTTTTAGAATTCTCGTGACAACTTTTTAAAAATCGATCATAGAAAGGAAGCTCATGCCTGTGACCCAGGAGTGGCTCAGTGTTAAGGAGCCTGTTAATTGCCACATGAATGCATCAGGAAACAAAACCATAGAGTAGATGGGGGGAAATGGTGCTTTGTACTGTTGCTGAATAGTCCAAAGATCTGTGACTCGAAGACCTAATACTAAATGAGGAAGAGATGGACTTTTTCCTCACTTAACTGAAAAACCTCAAGCCAAAGGCAGCATTGAGTTTAATGGAATAATACTGAAAATTCTGTCAAAGTGAGGAGGGGTGGACACCCATGGCCCATCCACCTCCCTCAGTGATTTAACATTGTCTGGAGGTGCTGTCCAGTACAACCAGACAAGAAGACACATGAGACTGAAAAATGAGAAAAGAGGCAAAATATTTGCAGATGATATGACTGTATGAAAGACCCAAACAAACTAAAAAGCTATTTTCTGTTTATTTTTTATTGAATTTATTGGGGTGACGTCGGTTAATAAAATTGTATAGGTTTCAGGGGCACAATTCTGTAACATATCTGTATATTGTAGTGTGTATTCACCACCCCATGCCAAGTCTCCATCACCATCTTAAAAAGTTGCTTTGCCCTGGCCAACATGGTTCAGTTGGCTGGGTGTCTTCCCACAAAGAGAAAGGTCGCCGGTTTGATTCCTGGTCAGGGCACATGCCTGGGTTACAAGCCTGGTCCCCAGCTGGGGCGTGTGCAAGAGACAACTGATCCATCTCATGTCAAGGTTTCTCTCCCTCTTCCTCCCTTCCCCTCTCTCTAAAAAATAAATATTTTTTAAAATATACATAAAAAGCTATTTTAATAAGAATTCAATAAGCTAGCAAGGGACTTAATATTTAAATTAGTTTCCTATATACAAAACAATTAGAAATATATTGAAAGACCCCATTTGTGATAACGAAGTAGATGTACTACCTGGTTAAACTAACTGCCTGGATACAGGAAGAGCTGCTAAAAATCAACAAGACGAACAAAGATTTGCAGGAAATAAACAGGAAGAGAAATACAAATGGTTTGTAAATTTTTTTACTCACCAGGTTAAACGAGATTTAAAACAGAAAATGCATTTGCAGAAAATCGTGATAACATCGGGGTTGCAAAGGGTTTTGGGAAAACCAATGTTTCCCTGCTGAACAGATGATCAACAGCACGGCCTCACCGAAGAGCAATTGAACAGTGTGTTTCCACATTTAGACACATAGATAGGTCCCTTTGCTGGGGCAGTTCCACTGCTAGGGGTTTATCCCACACATAGTCCTCGCACGTGTGACCAAAGAAATTTGAACGTGAATATTTTTGCAGTATTGTCTGTAGTGAGTAAAATATTTATATTTGTTTGTCATTGAAATAGGATCTCTCCAGAAGGAGACACAATTAAATGCTACTTCTGGAGACAGGGGAGCATGAGAAATTCACTTTTTCCCTAGGCATCTTACTATTATTTGAACTTTCTAAACATACATCTAGTTATTTAGAGGAATATTTTTGTAAATGTAATTTTTTTTGTAAATAGGTAAGTGCAAGTTCGCCAGAACCACCAGTTTTCCTACAAATAAACTGAGGCTCAGAGAGGATGAGTCAGCGGCCCCATACAGACAGCAAGTCGGGGTGTTGGTTGGACTCGAACCTTGGTTTCATGGATGTGAGTCTACTTCTCACGTAGCCAGGCCCCGCCCGGCTCCTCCCCTGAGCTCCGCCCCCACTTTGCAGAGCCGCCCCAGCAGTTGGGTCCAGCCTGCAGTTAAGGTACAACTGGCACTCAAGTTACGCTGAGAGTAGACCCAGACTCGGAGACCCGGACGCTGGGACAGGTGACCCCGGGCGGGAGCGGTCCGTGTGGCGCGTAGCCCGGGAGGGGATCCCCGGGGACCTCTCAGGGGTGGTGCCCGTGGGCTCCTTGCGCCTCAGCGGGCGAGGTTGCGTCTGCGCGGGGGTTAACGCGAGCCAGGCCCGGGAAGCGAGATGGCGTCACGGTCATTTGCATAGGCCTTTCCGGGTTAGGCAGCAGAGTGCTTGAAGGACCAATCGCGTGCGTCTATGCAAAAACAGCGGGGCTGTGGAAAGCGCCCGCGACTGCAGAGTTGGCTGTCACCAGGTTCGCCACTCTGCGCGTCCTCCCGCGGTGCCCTCCTTCAGGTACGTTCTTCTTCCGTGTTCACAGGCCGCCCGCCGACCACCTCCGCCACGCGCGGGCCACGACGGCCCCCGCAGGACTCGCCGGTCGGCCCCGGGACACCCGAGTGGCTCCTCTCCGAGGGCGATGCCCACCCGGGTCCCCCACCATACCCACGGCTCCCGGGGGGACCTGCAGACCCGCCCTCCTGGCCCAGGGCCCCCGGTGAGTCTGAAAGGGAGGAGGGTCCCCAGGCCAAGCCTAGGCAGAGGATTCATTCCCCGCAGTTTAAAGGATCCCGGCTTCCCGATACCCTCGTTAACTCCAAACCGTGATTCCTGCGGCGTCTGCAGCAGCTGGTGCCTCGAGGCCTTGAAACCAGCGGCCCCCGCTCCCTATGCCAACCACAGCCAGAAGCTCACAGGGCAAGGCCCAAGAAGATTGTATTTGAGGATGAACTGCCCTCCCAGGCCTTCCTGGGCACCAAGAAGCCTGTTGGATCCATCCCTGAGAGGCATGGTCTAGGCCATACGCAGTGCCCGACTATGAGTTGTAAGTGTCCCCCGTGTGGTTGCTGAGGCTTGGGGACAGGAAAGGGGCACTGAGTCTGGGGCTTTGACAACTGAGTAAGAGTTGACCAATTGGTAAGAGAAAAAGGGTATTTTGAGCAGGGAGCCCAGCATGAGTTAAGAAAAACAAATTACACGGATGGGGGAAAGGCAGGGGTTCTTTTCACTCAGACTGCCCTGCTCTCAACACCGCCCCCTCCCGGCAGTAAGTACCCGGCCGTGAGCAGTGAGAGGGAACGGAGCCGCTACGCTGCCGTGTTTCAGGACCAGTATGCAGAGTTCTTGGAGCTCCGGCAGCAGCTGGGCTCTGCACAGAAAAAGCTCCAGCAGCTGAAGGCCCTGCTGACCTCACTGCCCCCTCCCCGAAGCCAGGTCAGCAACCAGGTGGAAACCGCTGCCCCACAGCCCTTCCAGGTGGCCAGACCCTGGCCTCTAGCACATCCATTGGGTCGCCATCTCCAAACTCTTCCTCCCACAGACTGGGTGGGCACCACCACACACGAGCCAACATCACCCCTTAAGGTCCTCCCTAGATGGATCACCGTGTCTGAGCCTCAGTTTCCCCATCTCTCCTTGGGTCCAGCACTCCCTGAGTCCCCCCCCCCCCCTTCTTCTTGCCTTGTAGAAGGAGGCTCAAGTAGCCGCCCGTGTCTGGAGGGAATTTGAGAAGAAGCGGACGGTGAGTCATGGCCTCCTGAATCTCACAGCCTGGCCTTTGCACCCCTGACACTCCCATAAGTGCCCAGTTTCCTAGAAAGAAAACTGAGGCTCAGAGAGGAAAAACAAAGGGTCAAGCAGCTTAAGGGCCATAGGCCAGACTGCCACAAGGAATTCCCTGGCTCTCACCCTGCCCAGGACCCCATCTTTCTGGACAAACAGGCTCGCTGCTGCTACCTGAAGGGCAAACTAAGGCACCTCAAGACGCAGATCCAGAAATTCGACAACCGAGGAGACAGCGAGGGCTCTGTGTACTTCTGAGCTACCTGGCAGACAGGCAGAGGGACACATTGGGGTGGGGGGGGTCCCACCTCACCCTTGCTTTTCTTTCTATCTCCTAGCCTTAGCTCTTGCTCTTCCGCCCGCATAGGGTAGCTTTCCCTGATTGCAAATGCCTTGGCCTTTGAGGCTTAGCTCTGATGACCCCTGCTCAAGAAATTCTTCTCAGGACCTCCTCCCGGACTCCCAACCCTGAGCCCTGGAAGCAGGTGCTGCTTTCCAATCCCAATGGAATAAACATTTCTTAAATATATACCATATATAGTTGCTTAACACTCAGTTTTCACAAAAAAATTGTTCTGCCATTTTCCAGAGGAAAGAAAAACAAGGTTCCGCGACATGGCCTTGTCCAGGGTCTCAGGCATGGTACGAACCCCGGTCTGTCCGGGGGCTCCCTCTCTTCCAAGAGCCTCAAGTGGCCCTTTCTGTGGGAAGGCGAGGGGCCAAGTGTTCCCACAGGTCCAGTTAAGGAGACAAAGGACCACAGAGTCTTGCTGGGGTAGCCTCCTGGAAAATTCATGCGATGCGATGCTGGGGACCACCTGAAGGGGGCAGATGCAGCTCGCCTACAGGAGGCCCTGACACCCAGCAGTTAAATGGGTCCCTGTGATTTTCCACTTCTGGGCACTGCAAGCTGAACAGTGATTGGCACTGGGCACTGTGTGGGCACAGTTCACACACCTGGCCCAGGTACATGGGACACAGGTAGTGCCAGGCTCCCCATGGGACCATGTGCTGGTGCCCTCTTTGGGTCTTGGCCTTTCTAGGGAGCCACAAGGGACAGGGACAATCAGGGAAGCAGACTGTGGGGCACAGAGCCTAACGGAGCCCCTGTTCTCAGAGAAGGCAGCCCGGGGCCCAGTGTGAGTAATAATGGGGGCCCTGACAGCACCCTAGACAGCCAGGGCGGCTCAAGATGACTTCTCGCAGAAGGGGCCATATGGGTGGGGTTTTGTAGAAGTTCAGCAGTCAAGCCTGGACAGACATTGAAGCCTCTAGCCTGGGGACTGGAAGCAAAGCAGATGCAGTGGGCTTGCTCAGTCCTCGGATGTCCTGTGAATCTGAGAAATGGGGCACTGCTGTCCATTCCAACTGAGTGGACATCCATCCACTCACCCACAGGACATTTCAAAGATGCTGACCTAGTCCAGCCTAAATGGGTTCCCAGTAACCTCCATCCTACTCCCTCTTCAGTCCCCTTCTGGGGACAGGGCACACTCACAAGACCCTCAGTTCCACAAAGAATGGACACACACACACACACACACACACACTCACAAGACCCTCAGTTCCACAAAGAATGGACACACACACACACACACACACACACCATCTTTCCAGGCCTCTGAGATGGACATGGGGCAGGCTGGGGTGCTAATGGAGAGAGCCAAGCACTAGCCTGGATGAGACCCGAGCTCTTCTGTCACTGCTTTCAAAGGGGCATCTTTGATGGAGGGCTTGTCTGTTGCCTGATAAGGCCTGTCAGGGCCAAGGTGCCCCACCACCACCATCGAGCCACAGTCCTGGCAATACCTCCCTTAGGTGCCCCTCACACTGCAGGCTGCAAACTTGAGGCCAGGACCACCGGGTTCCTGATGACCTGCATCAACCCGTATCAATTAAGTCCACATTTCAAAGTCTGGGAGAGGGAGAAAGAGGGAGAGAAACATCAATTGGCTGCCTCTCACACGGGGACCTGGCCTGCAACCCAGGGCCATGTGCAACTCAGGCATGTGCCCTGATGGGGAATCAAACCAGCGACCTTTTGGTTCACAGGCTGACGCTCAATCCACTGAGCCACACCAGCCAGAGCTACAAGTTCTTTAGTTTACACATAGATTCAAACTGGCTTGAGCACAAAAGAGGAAGTCTGGGCTCATGGGACTAAAACAACCAAGGATTTCCAGGTATGGCTGGATCCAGGGCCTCCTGTGGCATCCTGGGAAATTCATCCTCTTTAGGCTCTGCTTTGATTTTATCCTCCTAGTTCTGAACCCTGCCATCCAGTACACTGGCCAGCTCAGGCCATGCCCTCCCAGAACCCATCACTGTGGCCAGGGGAATGGGGGGCTCTGTCTGGGCTATCATGTGACAGGATTAGCCCGATGTTTTTTCTGAGAACACTGGGGCCCAGATGCCCTGATTAAAGGCCAATCAAAGAAAACAATGAGGTGTTTGGTCCACGGCAGGTGTGAATCTATAAGGCTCACTCCCTGAAGCCAGAGCCTGAATTTGAACTTGAGCTATTCGCTAGGTTTAACTCCTACAGACTCACTGGCTGACCTCACCCCCACTCCCCCCCGAGCCTGTTTGCCCACAACATTGTCCAACAAAACCAGCAAGAGGGGATGTTGTTAGTTGTGGGGTTTCCAGATGGCGGGAGTAGGTCCCCATGGTAGGCTGCCCCCTCAAAAGATGACCGAGGCTGTGCAGGCAGGAAACACCTTTATTAATTGGCCTTGATCCATCAACCATGTAGTGTCCAACATGGATCACGTGTCCAGAGGAAGCCACCTGACGCACGCACACGACCCCTGCCTGGCTGCGGCCGCCCTCCAGTCCAGGCACCAGGCCTCTGTCCATCACACCAGGGAAGCCAACCCCACCATCCCACAAGTTCATGCCTGAGGTGCTGAGGGACAAGACTGTCCCAGGATTGGAACCTCAGTCCCTCCCCCCATCTTGGCCAGGGGGTTCTTGGGAGGACGAGGCCGGAGCCTGGACCATCAGTCACTTTTTGGTTTTATGATCATTTAAAAAACAGAAAAGACAAACATTTCACAGTCTTTAAAAAATAGGAGTCTGAGGAGAGAGGCTGGGGTCCTGTCTGGGGATGCCCCCTGAGGCTCAAGCAGCCACACCCCTTGAGGTCTGCAGACCGGGCCACAGAGCCCTGGGTCCTGTCCAGTCACTGGCCCGAGCCGTAGGGCCAGTTGAAGGTGCTCCCGGACAGCAGCATGTCACGGATCAGCGTCTCAATGGGCGTCTTGCCCACCAGGCGCATGAAGAACAGCTGGGAGATGAGGGAGGCGGGGACTGCGCGCAGGGCAGGGAGCCTCAGCAGCAGGCGCCCAAAGCGCTGGGGCTGGGACGGATACTGGGCCCGGACGTACTCAGTGAGGGCCACCTGCGCCTTCTCCTGCAGACTCTCCACGTGCGCTGGGTCCGAGAGGCCACAGGCATCTGGGAGGACAAGGACAAGATCGGATGGGTAGGACATGGCAGGAGGACACAGGGTCCCAGGAGTTACTGGAAGCACCACTGGGGCTGAGGATGGATATGCACGGAAGGGGGCACGCAGGAGGTGGGAGACAGGGGCCTGGGACACAAGTGGGGATATCTAAGCAGTGGTCCTTAAGAAAGATGGAGGTGGCCTCATCTAAGGACAGTAAAAGGGCACAGGCAGTGATACCTCAAGGGGGGATGGGACCCCAACTGAGGCCTTGACAGGGAGACAAGTTCTAATCAACGTCAAGGAAAACAGGGCTGGGGAGGGGACTGGAGGAGAAAGGCAAGGCCCAGAGGGGCCTGGGGCGTGAGAAACGTCACAGTGTCCAGATGGGGCCCTTTGAAGGTGGGAGGCCGAGGAGCCTTCTGGGGAAAGAACGAAGGCAAAGCTGTATTTCTCACATGAAAAAGCCACCTCCCAGAATGGCCTGGGTCTGGTTCCTCCATCCCTGGCCCCAAGAAGACACCTAGGGGGGTCTGGAACCTTCCAGAGTACAGAGGCAGCTGTGCCACCAGTCCCTAGAATTAGGTAGGGCTTTGGCGGCTGGATGGTTACAAGTGGCAAGTAGGGTATTAGGACAGCCTAGCCCCTCCTCAACAGAGAGGACCTCAAAGCCACACCCCTTCTCAATCCAGTGCAGCTCTGGTGGCCTGCAGGCTGCCCTAGGGGCAGGTTGGGTTGGGGGCTCTGGGTCAGAGGTCTGGGGTCACAGAAATCAGGGAGTGGGGTCCCAGAACCAGGTGCCAGAGCACCCCTGCCTGTTTCTGAGCAACCTTCCTGAGTGCTAAGGGGGAAGCACCCTGATCTGGGGGGACTGAGGGGCCCAAACCAGGTGTCAGAGACCTCCCCTCCCATGCCCCCACCTTCTGCTGGCAGTGCTGAGGACAATGAAAATTTTAATGAGGGGATGGAGAGTGGGGGGATCTCAGAGAGCCCCACAATCAGCCAGAGAGGCTGTGGGGACCTGAGTCACCAGTCCAGCCCCAGCCTGAGGCCTGGGCACCAGAGTCAGAGTTCTTAAGGAGTCCTGGGACCTGTGGTGGGGGCATCAAGGTGACATACCTCCTATATCACCTCCTCCCCTGCCCCCATTAGCACTCACAGCGGGTTGCAGGGCTACAGGTCTAGCAGGCAGGGGGTCAGGGAGTGGAGGGCTATGGATCCCCCCCTCCAGAGTCCCCATGTTCCCCCTGTGAAGCACATCTTACCAGGTGTGAACAGCGCGATGGCCTTGAGGCAGCCGTATTCTGCGGAGTCGACCTGCAGGCGGCCCAGCTTGTCCACCTGCTCCTGGAAGGCACGCACCTGATCCATGAAGGCCACTGCGCGCTCAGCGGCCATGGGCGCGGCGTGCAGACCAGCTGCGGCCAGCAGCGGCGCCGTGTGCAGGGGCAGAGCCGCCTGGGCGGCGTTCAGCACGAACAGCTCGCTCCAGCTCAGGCGCAGCAGCGCCACCTGGTCGGCCACCGGCAGGTCAGGGAAGAAGGGCGCGTGGCGAGCCCACTCCACTGTACTGAACAGCAGCCGCGCGGCCAGCTCACACACGTTGTCGATTCCCAGCACTGCGCCCGATGAACCGCTGCCCGCGCCAAAGCGTCCGGCCGCCGCGGGGTAGGGCTCGGCGCGCAGCAGTTGCGCGATCAGCTCCGACACAGGCTGCCCTGGGAACAGGTCCCCGCCCGCTACCGCTGCAGCCAGCACAGAACCCGGGGGGCTGCCCGAGGAGGCGGTCACAGCGCCCGGCAGCGAGTGCGGGATGCGGCCACGCTGGACCGCTGTGGGGGGTGGGTAGAAATGAGCAGGAGAGAGGAGAAGGAGGTAGGAGGGGAAGAAGGGAAGGGAGAGGGGGAACAGCAGACGGGGGAGGAATGAGGAAAATGGGTAAGAGGATGGAGGAGCATGGCAGGAGGAGGGAAGGAGGGAAGGGGTAGGAGGAAAGTGGATAACCAGGGAATCGCGGGGGGCAGGTAGGAAGGAATAAAGGGGGAAAGACAAACGTCATCAAAAGGTCATTCAGCCCTTTCCTCTAAGACCCACCACAGCCAGCCTTTCCCTGACACCCCCAACCCCACCCCATAGACACATAGCTTGTTGGGAGGCCAGGGCACAGGGTCCTACACTCCCCCCTCCCCTTCCCTGTGCCTGCAGCCTGAGCCCTTGTCCAGCCAGCCCCAACCCCACCACTACAGAGATGGACCACGGTGGGGAGGACCTTCCTGGATGGGAACAGGACCACTGGGTGAGGGCAAATTTCATGCATGCCTGGCCCCCTCCCACTGGACTGTGTGAGCTCCATTCAGCAGCCAGGGAGGCCTGACCTGTCAACCATGCCCCTATCTGTCAATCACGAGTCCCAGAGCTGAAAATGGGGCCAGGGAAGGGGAGCTTTCCTAGAACTTGGGGTCCCTGGCCAGCCTGTCCCTAGAGCAAGTCATCTCTCCTATGGAGATGGGATCATTTCTCTAGCTACCAGCCCCGCCCCCTCAGGCCATGGCCCCCAAGAGGATCTGTCTGTCTGGGTCGCTGCAGTAGCCCCAGTGCTGAGAATGGAGTCCTGGACAGTAGCAGGTGCTCAATAAACATCAGCTGCCCTCAGTAGCCTTGACTGAGGAGGGACAGGACTCACTGCTTACCTCAGCCAGTGTCCCGGTGACCAGGTAGGTGGGAAGAGGGGCAGACTAGGCTGGGTGCCCGGCAGAGACTAATTAATGAGCTTTAATGAGTTGGCAGGCCCTGTCTCACCACTTCCATGAACTCCTGGTCAACCCACCATGGAGCAAATGGGGAGGGAGACATGAGTGGGAGCCAGGGGCAGAAGCAGAGGCTTGGGCTGAGCCTGGCTCTCAGGGGGTTGGGGACCTTCCTCTTTGCCCTTTGCTCACTCAGTTCTAAACCCCACCCCCACTATTTCTCTATCCCCAGCCATGTTCCCACCTCAGGGCCTTTGTACTTGCTGTTCCCACTTCCTGAGCATCCCTTCTCCAGTCTTCCCCCTCATTCAGCCCAGAATGCACAGGTTCAAGCCCCAACCACAACTCTACCGCTCTCATGCCCTGGCAAAATGGCCTCACCTCTCTGCTCTGAGCTCAGTTTCCCTATCTGTAAGATTTAGGAGATAATAATAGATTATGACACCAATCACTGAATGTCGTAAGACTCTATCTGACCTGCTTAGGACAGCATTTGGCACACAGTAAGGGCCAAATGGATAGCAATTCAAGCCAAGAAACATTTATTGAGCACCTTCTGTGTTGCAGGACCTGGTCTATAGGCACTGGGATTATGGCAGAAAACAAGACAGAAGTCCCTGTCCTCAGAGAGTAGACATTCTGATGAGGGAGCAAAGGAAGGTGATTGGTGCGAAATCAAGGATGATGAAGAGCCATCAGGAGGGCTTCTCTGAGGAGGTGCTGTTTAAGCAAACCTTAAAAGAAGTGAGGGAGGAAGCCGTGCAGCATCTGGGGGAAGAATGTGCCAGGCAGAAGGAACAGCCCTGAGGGAGGCCTGTGCCTGGGACATGAGCTGCAATTACGATGGTATCCACCCCTGAGACAGGAGATCTGACGCCCTGATTTGAAGTACATAAGGATTTTAGGTCCAACGGACAAGCGGAGGCAAATCCAGGTGGGGGGAATGGGGCAGGAGAGTCACCTCAAACTTAAAAGGACCAAAGGGAGTGACTAGATGGTTTAAGAGACTGAGTCTGAGCAACCGTTCCCAGCTTCTTCTTCAGGCCCAGCAGAGAGAAACCAACTTTCAACCAGAGACTCAACTGAAATGTAGGAAGAACTGCCAGCCTAGCCCCTGTGAGTCTCGGCAGAGACCTGACCCCAGCACGGCAGCCAGCCTCTGCGCTGGTGCCCCCGGCTCCGGGTGGAAGTCTCCAAGTTCCACTTTAATTCTAAGAGTCGATTTCTAGGCCCGGTCACCAGCACATGTCCACCCAAGTTCCCAGGGCAGAGACAAGAGCCTGGGCTTCCCTCTGGCTCCCAGGGCCAAGAGGGAGGTGGAAGGACAGGCTGCCCTTTGACTTAATTGGGCAAATTCCTGCCTTGGGCAAACAGAAGGCAGAGGTGGAGCAGGGAGGGGTGGAAGCAAGTCAAATAAAAACTATCTCCTTGTTCAGAAAGTGATGGCTAGACTAGGGGGCAAGGGTGGGGTCGCTGACATGTCTGAGGCAGGGGCAGGAGAACAGTCCTAACATGGGCCAGGTCAGTGCATCCCTTGCAGCCCCCGCTCCAGCACAGCCACCAGGCAGCCACGGATAATTGGATTCCTCCAGCGCTGGGCCAGACCAAGGCCTGTAGGATCCCAGATCGGCGGTAACAAGGTTAGCGGGCACCAGACCTTGAGAGTGGGAGTGAAGGACAGGCCATTTGTCTACCACCCCAGGGGAGACTCACCCTCCTTCCTCATGCCCACCCGGAAGCACTTCTTGAGGCGGCAGTATTGGCACTGGTTACGGTGATGCTGGTCGATCTGGCAGTCACGATTGGACCTATGGCCATGCAGAGGTCACCACGTGGGTCACCGTGACACCCACATCTTGCTCCCCAAGCCACCCTGTGAGCCAACTCTGAAGGCTACACCTGGAAAACACCATTGCCCACCCACCCCACGCTGGGCAGGTGGTCCCAAAGGGGTGCAAAGTCTAAGCCTGCAGGTCTACAGAGGATGGACAACTGGGAGTGGGTGGTGACGGATGAATAGGAGTCTGTGACAAAGTAGATTAGCATACCAGGGAGGGTACCTTGGAACTGGGTTGTGAAGACAGAACAGTTCCCCAGGTGAATGGAAAAACAATTACAAGCAGAGACAGCAAGGAGAGCAAAAGGTTCAAAATGTGAAAATACGGAGGCCTGGATAGTTTCATTTGATGTGGTCACTGTCAGGCTAGGGGGTGAGGTCTTACTCCAAGGGCAATGTGAGGGCCAAGAAGGTACATGGTCAGGGAGCTGGGGTTTCTGAACTGACTAAGAAAGTAGAGGCCAGGGCCAGTCTATGGGGTCAGCATTGTGGGGTCCCTGCATTATCGCCCTGCACAAGACTGCCACGAATGAATGAATGAATGAATGAACAAACTCCTGTCCCCACTTTAAGACTCCACACTCACCTCCCTTCTTCTGGGAAGACCTTCTGGGAAGACCTTCAACTCCTAACTGAGCCTAAGAAGCTTCCTCCTGGTGGCCCCCAGGGATCGTTGTTGCCTCTCCCAGGGATGGATCAGGTGGCCCGGCCCTGTACGGCAATGAGCTCCCTGTCCAGAGTCAACCCCAAGCAGGAGGGTTCAAGTGCTTGTTCTTCAAATGTCCCTGGCACCTCTTCCCCTTGGCCCCTGCCCTCCATCACTCTCTCCACCCTGGGCTCAGGGTTCTCTGAGGACCAGACCTGGGGCAGACACCCCTGGGCTTCCAACTGACCACCGAGAAGTTCACCCAGAAACAATCAGTGTAAAACACTCAATAAAGTTAAAAATCAAACAACTCAGCTGGACACGTAGCCCTGACCCTCCAGAGGCAACTTTTCCACCAAGCCTCAGTTTCCTCGTTTGAAAATGGGAGGCCAGAGGCCAACTCCTTATGAAGTGCACTGGGGAAAAGGGAGCAGCGATCTGAGGGGCTCTGGGGTGGGTGTCAGGCCCCAGGCCCCAGCAGGGAGTGCCAATGGCAGCTTTAGGAGAGCTGAGGCTCTGAGGAGCCTCCAAGTTCCTGGATCCGGCAAGTGGAAGCCTCTGAGCCCAGGCCTCTGCCCCTAAACAGCTCCAGCCCCCAGGAGGCCCTGCTAGGGTGGAGGGAGCTCAGGCAGAACCAGAACAAAGCCCAGCACGCAGGCGGTGGGAGGGTCCTGGGCAGCAGGCTGTGGGCAGTCGGCTGGAAACAGCCAGACCTGGAGTGGGTGGGTGAGCAGACAGGGGCCCAGCTCAGGGCCCACTGACCTCAGGGGAGGCCCGGAACCTTCTGTTTCAACCTCCCCAGCTCTGGAGTTGGGACAGCCCTCCTGGCCCTCCAGATAGGGAAACAAAAAGTTCTGACTATTACCCACCCTAAAAAGCACATGCTTGGCCCAACCCTGGGACCCAACTAAGTTTCCTCCTGGGTCTCTGGCTTCCAGTTCAATTTGACCAGAGCCCTTCCAGTTCAATTTGACCAGGGCTCACACACCCTCCATGGCTCCCTGTGGCCCTCAGTCCAACATTTCAGGCCCACTCAGTTCTAATTTCTCCCATGCCTGGGTGGTCTCATCTTACACCACTGCACCCCCAACCTGCCACTGGGCATCTGCCTGGACCAAACCCCTCATGCTTGAAGGCCCACCTCCACTGTCCTCCTCCAGGCAGGCCTCCCTGACCCTTAGGCAGAGCCCCTTGCTCCTTCCTAGGACCCCAGACCTATCCCTCTCTCTGGCCCAGCTCAGCCCCCACAGGCTGGGGGCATCTGCATCTTACTGTGTCCCCACCAGACTGGGAGAGGGCTGGACTTGGAGTTAGTCTCTCTGGGGGGTCACGGGGGCATCACACTGCCCAGGATGAGCCCTGAGGGAACCTGGCGGGATCAATCTGAGGCTCAGAGTGGGGCAGTGACCCTACCTGGTGACACAGCACTGAGTTTCTGAAGGACCTGACCACCCCTAACAATGCCCTCTGCCCCGCCTTGGTGTTCCTGCCCTCAGGGAGCCTCTGGGACCCCAAAACCACCTGAGCCCCTCCAAAGACCCAGCCAGAAAGCAGGCAGTTATTCCAGCAGCAAGAATGAGGCCAGTCTGGTGGCCCAGTTAGCACTGGAGGAGGGAGGAAGCCAGCGAGCGCGCGCTCTCTCTCTCTCTCTCTCTCACTCACTCTCTCTCTCACACACACACACACACACACACACACACACACACACACACACACACACACACGGCCACCCCAGACAGGCCCTGACCCCGGACCTGGGGCCAAACTCCAGGTGCTCAGGGACGGGCCCAGTAGCCTCACCAACAAGCCATCCCTGGGAAGGGCTCCAACCCCAACTTCACTGCCCCCTTCTTTTTTTTATTTATTGATTTTGGAGAGAGGAAGGGAGAGGGGGAGAGAGAATGAAATAAACATCGATTCGTTGTTCCCCTAATATATGCATTCATTGGTTGTTTCTTGTATGTGCCCTGACCAAGGATCAAACATGCAACCTTGGTCTATCCCAGTGAAGCTCTAACAACTGACCTACCCAGCCAGGGCCCATCCTGTCCACCTTCCTGGCCCCAAGATCCCCTTGCTAAATCCCAACTGGAGCAGGAACTCTCCCTGGGTGACCCAGAATAGACACCAGGACCTCTCTGGGCCTGTTTTGCATATACAGAAAATGGGGCTCCCCACATTGGCTCTGGAGAGCCCAGGCATGTTCCTGGGGGACTCAGAGTAGGGGCTTGTCAATGTAGCAAAAGGGTGCTCACTCAAGGGTGGTGGGAAGGGGCCCTGGGCTGGACACCCAACCCCGGTTCCAACCAGAGAAGCTATCAAGGCCCGCCCTATGCCCTATCGATGGGGACTCCAACCTAGGGCAGCCCAGTCCTTGGAAACATTCACCCCACCCGAAGTGGAGCCACCTAAGTTTCAGGGATTTTCCAGGAGCCTCAGGTCTCACCCCTCTCATGGCTGCGGGGGTGGAGCAGCAGAGGTGCAGTGAAATCCAGCCAGCCTCCCCATCCTCCCCGCCCTCCCAGAGGCAGCTTCCGGTGACCCAAAGCCCAGGCTGAGCCCAGGGGGTATGCCCGGTAATGGGCAAGCCCAGCGCTCCCCTACAACAAGGACCCCCATGCGAAGGAGGCCGCCCTGTTGCCATCCCTGCCTAGCTTTCGCCAATGCCTCCGTGGCCAGAGCGACTTTGGAAGTGATATTTGACCCCTAGGGCGCGCCGTATTGATCCCAGCGGCCGCAGACAATGGCCCCTGGACGCTGTAAGCGGCATAGTCCAAGTTCCACGTTCGATTCCCGCGAGGCGCGGTACGACGATGTTCCCCAAAAAAGGGGTGCCCCGAGGTTAGGATCCCAGCCCTGACAGCACCCCACTCTTTCTTCCCGCAGAGATGACCCCTCTCCGGAAAAAAAGCAAGAAAGGGAGTAGGAGCGAGAAACCGGGGCGGAATGCTCAAAGGGACCACCTGATGGGGGAAACTGCATCCATACAGCACCGACTGTATACACAATCCCAGGGATGAAATGGAGAGGGGAACAGGGGGCTATGCCCCTATCTGAGAGGGGGAGTGGAGGCCCAGGAAGGTCAGCGCCAGGCCCAAGGTGACCGAGCAGGTCAGGGCCCGGGCCAGGCCGGGTGCAAACGGCGGGGCGCGGATGGGAGGGCTCACCGGCAGGTGTAGCTGAGGTTGCGGCGGATGCTCCGCTTGAAGAAGCTCTTGCAGCCCTCGCAGGTGAAGACGCCGTAGTGTTTGCCGCTCGACTTGTCCCCGCACACCACACAGTCCACCTGCAGCCCCGGCCGCTCCTCGTCACCCGGCTCCGCGTCGCTGGCGGCGCCGGGGGGTGAGGCCGAGTCTTCCTCGGCCGCGCGCGGGTAGCCTCCTGCCTTGTCCACACCGTTCGTGTCGCCGCCGCCGCCGGGGCCGCCCCAGCCGCCGGTCACCATGGCCATAGCCCCAGGGCAGCGGGGCCGGGGCGCCCCCTCCGCGCTCCTCCCGCTGGGCACCCCTATCGGCCCGGGGGACTCTACCCGGTGCGCATCCGGCCCTGGCGCGCGGGGTACACCGGCTGCACCCCCTAAAAAAGTTTTGCAGCAACTTCCTGCGACCGGTCCGCGCGCCCAGGCGGAACTGGTCGGGCCGGTTCCAGGCCAACTTTCCCACGCGTGCGCGGGGCCGGGCTCGGGGTCGGGGGGGCGCGCTAGAGGCGCCGGCCGGGGGCCCCGGGGACTCGCGCCCTGCCGCCCTGGGGCCCCGGCGGGGGCGCACGGGCCATGGCCCGGCCCGGGCTGCGCAGGGGGCGCCCTTTGGCCTGGCCGCCGCTCGGCCGGGTGCTGCGGCCAACTTAGCGGGCCGCCATTCGGGTGCGGGAGGCCAGGGGGAAAGTTTAGCCGCAAGTTGCGCGGCTGCCCGCGCCGAGGGGGAGGGGCGGCGGGCGCGCGCCGGGGCCGGTCGCCGCGCCCCCTGGGTCCCCGACGTCCCCCGGTGGCCGCTCGGGGCCTGCAGGGCCGCTGGCCGGGGCTTCCCGAGCTGCCGTCCCTGCTGCAGCCGCGCACGCCAGGCCTGGGCCTGAGCCTGGGCCCGAGCCTCGCTCTCGCCGCTGCCGCCGCCGCTGCCGACCCCGTGCGCCGGCCTCGCGCTGCGGCCGGTTTGACACACAACGTTCCATTCGCGGGGCGGGAGGGGGGCGGGGGCGGGGGCAGGGGCGCGCGCCGCGGACTGGGGGCGGGCGCTCGTTGCCCCGGCGACAGCCGCCCTTATAAGGGCATGGGTGGCCGTAAGCTGCGCCCGGCGCCTGGGCCTGAGGGAGGGGCGAGGGCGGGTCGCGGGACCGCTTGGCCTGACCCTCCCCCTCCTCATCCCCGCCCCCGTCCTCTGCTGCTCTAGCCTTAACCCCTGCTGGGCCGCGGCGGGAACCTGGGCGGCAGCTGCCCTCTGCCCTTCTACACTCTCCAAGATGCCTCTTCTGAGCCCTCCCCTCCACCTTCTGCCTTGGACGTAGCGTCGCTCCACCGCCCTCAAGGCGCCCCTCAGAGTCCCCCATTCCCGGCAGAAGCAATAATGGGGGTCCAGTTGCATCCGTGGGGCTTGCCCATGTGCAATACACACGCGCGCACACGCCCGCACACCCTAGGGCATTGCACAGTTGCAAGATGGATTGTGTTTGCTTCCTCTTCCAGTAAGTCGCCGCGTCCGACCACCCACCCACCTAGTCTCTGCTTGGGCGAACACCTGGTGCTCGAAATAACTAGGGGGAAGGGATATGGTGGTCGGTGGTTGGCGGGGGCACAAGATCAGGGGGGTCCCTCGCCAGAAATTCAAGACTGGAGGCAGGTCGCCCACCCTCCGGGTGAGTTTGGAGTCGACAGGAATGCCCACCACCCCTGCCGGGGCCTGCCCCTTCCCCTTCCCCTTCAATTTCCTTTTTTCCCTGTGCTTTATAGAAAGGGCTTGGCGAGGCGGCCGGCTGGACTGCAGATGTCTCTTCCAGGCTCCCGGAGCTCTCCTCCCAGCTGCCGCCAGCCTGCAAAACCTCCCCACCCCCGCAACCCCACCCAGACCCTGGGCTGGAGCCAACCAGCATTTATTAAGCGCCTTTTGAATACTCCACGCCGCTTTTGGCTGGAGAAGCAAGAGCCCCTGACTCGGGGCTCGTTAACGTTTAACCGGCTGGAAAAACCCTTCCTTTCACCTTTCACCTTGTCCTGCAAATCCTGTTGCCCAGCCTTATCTCCTGCCCTACCCTGCCCTGCCCAGGCCAGAGCCAGACACGAGGCCAGGGGCTGGGCCTCTGAAGGCTGTAGGGGCAGGAGAGCAGTGCCCTCTGCCCCCGAGGCTCCAATGCTCTCCTTTCTCAGGAAGGGGCCTTAGAAAAAGGCACCCCCTCTCCAGATGACATCTGAAGAAGCACCCTGGGCTTCGGTGGAATGCTCAGAGATTATGCAACACCTAAAAGGAAACCAAGGTCCTGGAAAAGCCAGCACAGCCCCCCACAGCTCTAGGACTCTGGGCCTCCCAGGGAGGGTCTGGCTGGATGGGAGGTGGGAAAGGTTTCATCAGGTACAGAGAGCAAAAAGGACTAGGATTAGACATGAGCAAGGACTTTCCAAGTGTCTGACTAGGGAGGACTCCTGCCCTGTAACCCTTGCTGGGGGAGGGGCGCCAGGGTGGTTAGGCAGGACCCTTTGGTTCTGGGCTGGCCTGGGAATGTGGGGGCGCTGGCTGGTTACTTGGGGTGAGGACTAGGGTGCGTTGCCTGTATCTTCCAGGATCCTTGGTGGGCGAAGGGGGCTCTCAGAAAGGGAGAGAAGGTTCGGGAAGGGAGTCAGAGCGGGCTGGGCGCTGAGGCTTGAGGGGCAAACAGTCTGGGGCAGGGGTCAGCATTGGAGACCAGGGTAAGTCTGCTGCAAATCCTAGACCCTTGAGTGGGTCCAACCCCTGGTAACAGCCCTGCCCCCCTCTCAGTAGCTCAGCTGACCCTGGACCTCCTGGGGCCCCACCTGCGCCTTCCAGAGGGGTGGGAATAGAGGTCCAGATCCAACCCCCTGACCCCTGCCCGCAGCCCGAGGTGACATTTGACCTTGAGGCAGCTGAGGACTGGGGACAAAGAGGCCTGGGCCCATCTGCTGAGGAGGCACCCGTGGGAACTGCTAGACTCTGCTCTGGGAAGCCTGGGAATCAGCCCCTGCCCCCTCCTCCAGCTTGAACTCCTTCCCCACCCTCCAACAGGTGATCTTGTCTCCTTTTTCCCCTTCCTCCCACGGGCAACCTGGTGGGACTGGGGCCTAAGGTCATTCTTGGACTCTTGGGAGGAGGGGAAAGGGACAAGAGGGGAGTTGGCTCCTCTGAGACATTGCCTGCCTCAGTATCCCTGCTGGCTTTCAAGCCTGCCTCAGTCCAGAGAGAGTGCTCAGGCCCAAAGGTCACCAGCCACAGTGCTCTCCTGAGGTGTCTGTGAGTCAGGAGGACCGGGTTGAGGCCAGGTCACTGACTGACGCTGACCTCAGGCTGGTCTTGCCCTTCCCAGCCAGAAGCAGCCACCCCGCACACACCTGTACCGGTTCGGCCTGGGAAACGCCCCACTGCCAGACTGGGAAGAAAACCCTGCTAATCCTCAGTTTGGGTTTCAGCTACCGCCCAGGATGGGACTGCTGCCCACTAATTCTGGCTGCCTGAGTCTGTTTTGAGACCCCACAAGGTGGGTGTGGGGAGTGTGGCCTATGCAAATTACATGCTAATCAGATGCCTGTTATTAATCTGACCTAAAACCTCCCTAGCCTGATGTTGAAAGGCAGAACTTAGCCCCACCAGAGGCTGTCCAGGACCTCCAGGGCCCAGTGGGCCTCATGCTCACCCTCAGCACACACTCTGAGTTCCCCAGGGCCTGCAGTACAGGCCCCCACGTTTCTGCTTGCAGGTATTTAAGCCCTTTACCTTAGCTCCACATGCTTTGCATGCAAGTTCCAAAGCCACCTCTGATCACTCCTCCCAGGACCTGCACCCAGACCACCTTGCCTTTCCGGCAAAAATTCCACCCTAAACCCTGGGAGCCTCAGTCTTCCTTCAGGGATTTGGGCATCTTCCTCTTGGGAACATCTGCCAGGCCAAACCCAGCATCTGGAAAAGGGGTGGGGAGGGAAAGGTGTGCCCTACCTGCCCCCACCCCCCAATCATGGACCCTTCTCTGGGCTTCTGAAGACAGGTAAGAACTGGAATTTCAGCTCTAGCTATGTAACCTCATTGACCCATGAATCCCCCCAGCTAGCCCTGGACACAGTGTCCCCACAGCCCAGGTCACCTCTGGCATGACCCTGCTGACCTCATTCACATGCCACATGGTACCAGATAAAAGACACCAAATCTTTCTCAAATGCCAGCCAACAACCCATCAGGCCCCAGGCACCAAGGTATGTTAGGCCCATCACACCAATCCAAACCTACCTCAACATGCACAGCCACACTGCATGACATGGCTCCAAGACAGTTTATGACATGGCCTACCACCACTGGTACATTTAGACACGGCCAGGCACAGGGCCTACAGAAAGGTCTCCCCTGGCCGGGGAGGTGGGCAGGGTGGGCAGGGTGGCCTGGGCCTCCCCAGGACTCTTATGGTGGCTTCTAGCACAGCCAGCTCCTCTGTCTGTCTCGCCTTCATTAGTGTCACTTGCTGCTCCAGCTTCCGCCGTTGCTCTTCCTGCTTCCGTTGGGCTCCTCTGAAGGCCAGGACCAGGGCTCTGGAGGAGTGAGAGGGCTGAGGCAGGAAGGAGCCCTCTACCCTACCCAAGACAGGGGCTGTGTACTCCCTGACTGGGTCTTCCTGGGATCCCAGTGTCACTCAGCAGGGTCTGACACACATCAGGTGCCAGGGGAGATGTGGGATGGATTGAACTTGCAGCCCACCTTATAGGAGGGAAGCTGAAGCCCAGAGGGAGCCAGGAATGCTTCTGAGGTCACCAGGGGAGAGGGACCCACCTGTGAGCCTTACATAAATCACTGTTCAGCTTGGCACTCTGAGCACGTCTGGCTCGCCCCTTCTGAGCCACCTGTTCCAGCTCCTCCCGCAGAAACTGCAGCTGCTCCCACAGGCCCAGGGCCCTGGTGCAGGAGTGGGGAGAGAAGGGCTCAGAGCCATAGCCAATCCTGTCTTCCCATGACCCACCCACCTGCCCTCGGTGTTCCTCAGGGAACACATCTGTACACAGGTGCACACTCAGCCAGCCGCTGCTGCACACAATTCCCACAGGCTCTCACATTTGCACCACCACAACCCTCAGGCTGAATATCCCGCCACCCCGGACCCAGGCACACACCGGGTGAGTGAGGCCTTCAGTTCCTGAGCTAGCTCCTCTGGATCCTGCACTTTGCCCACCTGGCCTCCATCAGTGCCCCTGCTGCCACCAGGGAGAGCAGAACCCTAAAGGGAGGGAAGTGACATTGGCCTAGTGTGCTCAGCTCAAGATGGATGTTGATGTCCACATTGTGGCAGCCATAGTCCTTGCCCTCACAGAGCCCCCAGTCTTGTGATATACCCCAATGAGTATAAAATTACTCCCTAACAAGGGAAATAAATAACAAGTGATCTCATCCAAAGGCAATTCAGGAGGGCTTCCTGAAGGAGGTGAAGTCTGAGCTCAGACCTACAGGAGATCCAGGACTTAACTAGACCAAGAAGGAAGTGCCCCATGTTCCTAGCAGGGGCACAGCAGTTACAAAGACTTGAAGGTGGAAGAGATGATTCAAAGGATTCTGAAAGCCACTGCAGGCTTTAAGCAGAAGGCAGACGTGATTAGACAGCATGGGGCAAAGAGGAAGGACTCCGAGGAAGCTAGAACCAAAATTTAGGAAGAGATGAAGCATGGACTGGGGCTACTGGGGTGGAGAGGAAGGGGTATGAATAGGCCTGGGAAGGAGGAGGTTCCGGTTTGAGTGGAAGCCACTAAATCCTTTGGGGTTTATTGGGTTCAATACCCTCAAAGAAAGAAATCCTAAATTACAAAGTGTCAACTTTAACCTGCAGGTTACCATTCAACTCATTTCTTTGTGCAGAAATGGAAACTGAGTCCTGGCCAAAGACACCTGGCCAGTAGTATACTGCTATCCCTACTAGCTCCAGGCAGGGAGTCTCACCTGGGACCACGCCTCCTCGTCTCCGCTGCTCCTGCCACTACTGTCACCACCACTGCTGTTGGCCCCACAAGTCTGGAGCTGTGCCCGCTCCCACTGCAGCTGCTCCAGTAGGAGCACATGGACTGGACCCTGGGCTCTGAGGGCGGCCTCCTGCAGCTCCAGACCCCGCTTCTCCCGCCGCACCAGCTGTAGCCTCAGCATCAGGTCCTCCAGAGTCTCCTGAGAAACCAAGGAGAGGGTGAAGAATTTGTGCCTCCAGGGTGAACTTCTGGGGAAACTGAGGCCTCAGGAGGCACCGACTGAAGGCTGGTCAAGCAAGAACTCAAACCCTCACTGTGATTTTTTTTGTGGTAAGAAATATCATCCTCCCATAAAAACTACAGCTGTAGACATGGCAGTTCAGAGAGGGCAAGTATTTTCGCCAAGGTCAAGTAGCAGCTCAGTGGAAGGGTCTGAAGTTTTTCCAAGTCCAGAACCTTAGGTCCTTCAAGACAGGCTACAAAGCTCATATTGTGACCCCTGCCTCATTTCTTTTCCACGGAAAGGGCATTTTGGAAAACCACATTCAAAGTCTTATGAGAAACTGAATTCCAAAGGACAAATTCCTATTCATCCCTCAAAACCCCAGCCCCAATTCTCCTCCCTCCAGGAAGCCTGCCTCTAGCCCAGCAGAACTTTCCCTTACTATTTGATCACCCAATCACACCCTTCTCTGCTTCACCAAAGGGTTTTGTCCCACCAAGAAAGACTAACAGTGACTACTGCTCATGTGTACCCGTGTGGTCTCCAGGTCCTGCTGGATCTGCATCTTCTCCAGCTGGGGCAGGGCTGGGCTGGGTTGAGTCCCCACAATGGCCTGTACCAGGGCTTCTGCATGGGGTACAGTGGGCATGGGTGCCAAAGTGGAGCCTGGCTTTGAGGGAATCTTCACCAGAGCACGGTGCTCCTGGAGACGCTGGACATAGCCCTTGAGCTGGGTGGCCACCTCTTGCGGTGTGGGCCTGTCCACACTGCTGCCCTTGGGGCTATAGAAAACAGAAGAGGGGCCCATGGTAACCCCAGCAGGTGTGGTTGTGCTAACTTCACGCCCACTGTGGTGGGCTCCATCATCTTCCATCTTACTCTCCATGATGGGTCCTATGACATCTGTGGCGGGCGCTGTCATACCAGCACTGTGGGCACCACACTGTAAACCCCAGTGGGCACCAGTATCCATCAAGATGATATAGTGAACACCATCACATCGACAGGCACTGCCCCTCACGCCCACACGGTGAACACCATCACACCTACACCATGGGTATCACCTCTCAGCCTGCCAGCCTGTTTGGCAGCATCGCGCCAACCTTATTAAGCACTGTGATGCCAGTTATAATCAGCGGGCACCATCATCTAGCTTCGTGCCAACCCTGGTGGGTCCTATACCAACTCCAGTGGCTGTCCATGACCATGACAAATCTGTGGAGTAGCAACCAGCCAACTCCAGTCAGGTCTCCCCAGGGTCAACTCCCCATTCTCCAACCAGGACCCCCTTCGCAGGCCCGTCCAGCTCCAGGATTTCTCAGGGGTACCTTGGCTGAGGGTTCCACGGTGCCTCTCCATCCATGGCGGCCTCCTCTTGGGCTAGCAGCCTCTGAGCCTCCTTCTCAGCTGCCCCCAGGTCACCCCTGGGGACTTCTGCTCTGGAGTCTGCCTCCCGGAGAGTGAGCAGGACCTCGAACACTTCCTCACAGCGCTCGCTGTGGGACATGGGTTCTGAGCGCTCCAGGACACCCAGCCCCACCTTTCTGTCTAAGCGCTGTTTCCGCCGCCTCCTGAATCCCTCACTTCTCCCTGCGCCCCCCCCCCCTTGGAGGGCATGCAAACCCCTTCAGCATCCTGGACTAAAATCGCCTTAAGTTCATTTCCGAGGTGGAAATGCTTTCCTGCAGGGGCCCTGCCTCTCTTTGTGGGTCAGGGCCTTCCTCTGAGCACACTTATTGTCTTCCCAGCCAGTGACATCGTGGGTGGGACGCACCAACCTGTACTGCAAGGCCAGACGCAGTGCTGTGGCCTCGGCCTCCCATTGGCCCAGCCGCATGCTGAGGCCCTCACACCGGCCCTTGTACCCCTGGAGCACAGCCGACAGCAGACGGTTAAAGCATTTGAGCTTCTCGATGCTCCTGGGTGGGGGAAAGCAAAGGTGAGAGGCCTCACAGAGCAGTCACCTGACAGGTTTCCCCTCTTTGCCCCCCCCCACCCCCACTTCAGCTACAGACTCGGGTTTATGTCCTAGCCGAGGAGGTGCCGGTGCCCTGACAGGCTCAGCACTTGTGTCTCTTACCCCCGGAGCTGCTCCATCTGAGTTTCCACCACGTGCATCTCAGGGGTAAGGGGCTGGCTGGGGAGAGCCCCAAGGGTCTGGGCACTGGAATCACTCTGGAGGCGCCGGAGCAGAGGGTGAGACAGGGAGAAGGGATCCTGCCGGCAAAAGGGAACTTAATTCACCCAGATTGTCATCAAGATCCCAGTACCATGAGCTTAGGCTTTTCCAGTCCCAGAAACTGTTGGACCACCCAAACCCTAAGGACCTCAGATTAATGGTTTGAAGCTTCCCACACTCACCGGAGTGGCCCAGGTTTCCCCAGCAGCCCCGGGGCGGCTTGAACCACTCCCCGGGTCACCTACTTGGCTGTGAGAGGAAGGTGGAAAGGGCTCCAGCCTCAGAAGGGAGTCCTGCAGCTCCTGGACCTGGGAGATATGAGGCATGTCAGGCCTGGGGGCTCCAAATACCCTGCAGACTTCCCCAACACCTGCTCTTGGAATAGTGGCAAACGCCCCTGCTGGAAGGCAGGAGCCCCAAATACTCACCACACCAAATCAGCAACTCAAGACTTCTCTCTTTTTTTAAAGATTTTATTTATTTATTTATAGAGACAATGGGGGCGGGGAGGGAGGGAGAAAGAGAGAGAAACATCAATATGTGAGAGATACATTGATTGGTTGCCCCTCACACACTCCCAACTGGGGACCTGGCCCACAACCTAGGTTTGTGCCCTTACTGGGAAATGAACCACCAACCTTTCAGTTGGCAGGCCGGTGCTCAATCCACTGAGCCACACCAGCCAGGGCTCTTTCTTTAGATAGACAGATGGCCACCATGTACATGAAAAGGTGCCCAACATCACTCATCGTCAGGGAAATGCACATCAAAGCCACAATAAGACATGCCCCACACCTGTTAGGATGTCTGCTATCAGACAGACAAGAAATAATAAGTGTCGGTGAGGATGTGGGGAAAAGGAAGCCCTCATGCACTGCTGGGATTGTAAACCATATGGAGGTTCCCAAAAAATTAAGAATCAGACTACTGTAGGGTCCAGCAATTCTACTTCCATCAATTCCACTTATGGGTATTTATCCAAAGGGGGAAAAAAACACACCAATTCAAAAAGATATATGCACCCTAATGTTCATTGCAGCATCAAGTGTAACAGCCCGACATGGAGGCAAACTACGTGTCCATCAATAGGTGCATGGACCAAAAGGATATGGTACATGTGTGTAATGAAATATATCTCAGTCTTAAAAAGGAATGAAATCCTGCCACCTGCAATAACATGGACGGACCTCGACGGCCTTCTGCTAAGCGAGATGCACCAGACAAAGACAACTACGGTACGAGCTCACCTAACACAAACGAGTATGTGGAGCCTAAAAACAAAACAAAAGACTGAACTTGTAGATACAGAGAACAGATAGGAGGTTGTAGAGGTGGGGGGTGGAGGTGAAATTAAAAATAAACAGCCCTGTCTGGTGTGGCTCAGTGGTCTGGGCACGGGCCTGCAAAGCAAAAGGTTATGGGTCGCGACCAGGTTAATGCCTGGTCGTGCACATGCCTGGGTGGCGGGCCAGGTCCCTGGTTGGGGGCGTGCAAGAGGCAACCTGTCAATGTTTCCTTGCACATGGATGTTTCCCTCCCTCTTGTTCCCCCTCCCTTCCCTTCTCTCCGAAAAATAAATAAAATCTTAACAAAGTAAATAAACAGATAAACTTCTCTCTTCCAGCTGGGAAATGGGCCCCACTCTGTAGGGAAATGGACCCCATGGCTTGCTCTGGGGCCCCGTAGCCCTGGTCTTGCCACCTGCAGATGAGGCCTGCACCCTAGACCGCGGCAGCCATGTGACTTTAATCCACACGCTGAGGATGCCTCTAGCCTTCACGCCCCAACCTGCCAGCTCTGCCTTCAACATCACCCACATGTGCCCGCTTCTGGCCGCCCGCACAACTGCCATCCACCAGTGTCTGGACCAGCGCCTCCGGAATCTCCAGGATTCTACTCTCACCGCCCACACGCTGTTCCTCCCACTGCCGCCAAGGGGCGCCCATGAACACCTGCACCAGCTGGCAACCCTCCCCAGCTCAGGACCTTCCCTGGCTCCTACTTCACTCCCAGCAAAAGCTCAAGTCCTTCCTACAGCCCTCAGGGCTCTGCAGGGACTGCCCTGTCACCTCCCTGCCCTAATCTTCTCCCATTCACCCCCACATTGGCCTCCTCAGGGTTCTTCAAACCTGCCAATCACACTCCTACCTCAGGGCCTTTGCATATGCCATCTGTGCAGCCTGAAATGGTCTTCCCCCAGATCTTTGTATGGCTCTCCCCTCACCTCCATGTGGTCCCTATTCAAGTGTCACCTCCTCCATGGGCCTCCCTGATCACCTTAATTAAGACTGCAAGGGCCCTGTGTCTTTTGGGGCTCAGCAGTCAATGCTGCATAAGTTTTTCAAATTAACAAGTGATTGAACATCGCCTAGGCCAGGCTGCCTGCTCCCTCAGACAGCAAGCCCTGGGAGGCAGGGCTGCCCCACTCACCTCTCTCTGCAGCGTTTCCTTCTCTGCTTGGACGGCCTCCAGGGAGGTCTGCAAGTGGATTAGCTCAGTCTCACGGCTGCCCAGGGCCAAACGTAGCCAGGCGTTCCTCTCTGCCAGGTGGGCTGCCTCCCGCTGGAAGCCCCCGGCCCCCTCCTGCTCCAGGAAGAGGCTTGGTTCCCCCTCGATTCTGCCCTCCACCTCCACTGGCCCTGGACAGCTCAGGGGCTGGCAGCGCCAGCCAGCAGCCGCAGTCTCCAGTGAGCTCAGAACGTGCTGGAGAGTCTGAAACACATCAGGGGCCCCAAGTCCAGAGGGGCCAATTTCCTGTTCCCGTGGGGCTGCCTCTGGGGCCTGGTGGGCTTCTCCTGCAGGCTCATGGGGCCCCTCGAGGGCTGGAGCCGGTCCCCTGCTAGAGTCCCCATCAGCCTCTTTGTCAGTTCTGTGAAGAAGTAAGCAATGGAAGGTTCTGGAAATGGGGACACCTGAGGTGGCTGGCACACAGCAGCTGTGTGTCAAGGCTGGGGCTGCATCATGCAGGACTTTAAAGATCAGGCTGAGGCAGACACGGGAGCCGTGGTGTGTGCGTGAGCAGGAGTGGTGGAGGGGGACACAGGCCAAGCTGTGGGTGGGAAAGAGCTGGAGGAGGGGACACAGACCAAGAGGGCCTTACCTGCTACCCAGGCTGTACCCACTCTCCTCCGCCTCAGGGCCCAGCAGCTCAGGCTTGCAGCTTTCCTGGGATGGCACAGGGCCCAGCTCAGAGCTTCCGCTAGCTGCCTCAGCCTCCTCTGAACTCTCTGCCACAGGGTCCAGCTCACCCTGCAAATGACCACCAGGACGGAGCTCTGAGCAAAGCTCTGAGCCCTGGGGTCCTGCTGAGCTGGCTGTGGCAGGGAGGGGGGACACTTACAGGTGGAGCGTGCCTCCCTCGCCGGCTCCGGGGCCGCGTGGCCCGCCCACTCATTGCTGTCCAGAAATCAGTGTGCCCTGAATCCCTCCTTTGTCCCCTCTAAAACCACAGCCTGATCTCAGCTCTTGCCTTTGTTGTCCTGGCAAATGACAGACTCAATTTCCTCTTCTGTGACGTGGGCATTGATTTCCCCTCTCCAGAAGGGGTCTTGAGTCATCAGTGTTGATTTGGCACATTTAAATGCCTCCGTCGACAGACAGCTCGCTACCTACCAAAGTTGCCCTGACCTTCCTCTTCTCTTGTGCCTCCTTTATCTGTCACTGCCTTGGTGCTTCCCTCCCTCCCCTATCTGAGCCTAGGACGAGGACTTCAGGAGTCCTCTCTTCTTCCCAGTGCTCTCCTTAACTAAAGGACCCATTACTGGGGTTGGATCCCCTCAGCCCACTCTACTTCTCTGTTCCTCCGGGAGCACCTTGGTCAGAGGCCTGAGTCCCTGAATACGCTTGGGGTCACTTGCGCCACTGCCCACTCAGGCCCTGGCTGGCCCAGGCCAGCCTGGGAGGGGCCAGGAAACAGGAAGCCCCCTCCCCTGGTCACATGACTTGTTATTGTGCAGTTTCCTTCTCCAGGACGGCGCCTTCCTCCAGTTCCAGCAAGGGACATGTGTCCAGCTCCTGAGATGTCTGTCCTTACTCACCTCAGCCTCTGAGGCCATGGCCCTTCCACCCCTGAGCCTCAATTACCTTATCTGTGAAATGGGGGATAAATATAGCATTTACCTACAGTATCATGGAGTTTTAACAAGCAATTTGCACATGGCCAGGCACCATCAAGGAAATGAATCAGAGTCACACAACACACGCTCTTTGTTCTCTATTACCAGTGCCATCTCTGCTTCCTCTGCCAGCTGCTGTTTCTCCTACATAAATGCTGAATTCCTCAGCCTACATGGTCCTCACATCCTGCCCATTTTTCCTGCATCCACCTCTAATGGGTTTTCTTGTCTTCACCCAGTCATAGTCCAACCTTCTCTTGGCCCACCAGCACCCCTTCTGGGCTCCTCAGCACCCCCATCCCTGCCCACCCCCTTCCCCACCCAGGCCCCAAAGATAGAGATCAAATTATTCACTTTCCTTGCTCACATACCTTCCATGGCTCCCCATTGCCCTTGGGAAACATTTCAAGCTCTTCTTTTTTTAAAATTGATTTGAGAGAAAGAGAAGAAGGGAGGGGGAGAGAGAGAAACATCAATTTGCTGTTCCACTTATTTATTCTTTCATTGGTTAATACTTGTATATGCCCTGACCAGGGCTCGAACCTGCAACCTTGGCTTATTGGGATGACACTCTAAACAAACTCTAAACTGAACTACCTGGCTAGGGAACATTTCAAGCTCTTCAACCTGGCCAAAACCCTTAAAAATTATACCTGCTGCTTGCACCCATATATACTCCATGCTATGGCCATGATGGCCTCCCCCCCCACACCCCCCCATGAACAGCTGAAGATTCTCAGTTCTCTTTCACTCCTGGGCCTTTGGCCACGCTGTGACCTCTGCTTCAAGCACCCTGACCTGCCTTCTGCACTTGGGTTGGCTGTGCAGACACTACAGTAGCCTGAATGAATCTTCCTGATCCAACGGACAGACCCTAGGAGAATTAATCTTTCAGCTTGTGGAGGCAGAGAAATTGTACATCTCTGACTTGGGGGTATCTGAAGGCATCGAAATCCTCATTCTTTTTCATTTTTATTTTAAAAGTTTTTATTTATTTATTTTTTAGAGAGAGGGGAAGGGAGGGAGAAAGAGAGGGAGAGAGGGGAAGGGAGGGAGAAAGAGAGGGAGAGAAACATCAATGTGTGGTTGCCTCTACGCACCCCTACTGGGGACCTGGCCCACAACCCAGGCATGTGTCCTGACCGGGAATGGAATCAGCGACCCTTTGGTTCACAGGCCAGCACTCAATCCGCTGAGCCACAGCAACCAGGGCGAAATCCTCATTCTTAAGCCTTGCTCCAGCCATATTAAACTGGGAGAGGCTCTGCCACTCCAAGGCTCTTCCGAGCCTCCAGACCTTTGTCCAGGCAGTTTCTTCTGCCTGGAATGCCTTTCCCCCTCTTATTTTCCCAGCATATTCTCCATCCTTCAAGGCTCAGCCTACAAAGCTCCTCCTGGCCGTCATTAAACCAGAACCTGGCTGATGTGAGCGGCCTGAACTGACTCTTAAAAAGGAAGAAACTGAGGCTTAGAATCCCCCATTATACTTTGTTTTAATGATTCTCAAAATTCTGCGACAGATTTTTGGCCAAGTTGTTTCCATTAAAAAGTAATGATTTTAAAACTAATAACTTAAAAATTGCCACCCAAAAGAACCTATATGATCCACAAAACCTTTTCTGGTCCTTCCGAAGGTTTTGCGATGCATTGCAGTCGTTAACCAGTCTTTCATTATTGCGTTTAAACGACCAGCTGAGACAAAGAGCCCTGACATCATTCCTCAGCAGTGATGAAGACCGGGGTGGCAGGTACTGGGGACAATATTCACTTAGCCTTCTGAGCTTTCTGGGAAGACTTGGTGACTTTGCCAGATGCAGCTGCCTTTTTGTCCGCTGCTCTGACGACATTCTCTCATGAGAGCAACTGTCTCATGTCACGAACAGCAAAGCAGCCCAGACGAGGATGGTCAGAGAAGCTCTCCGCACACGTGGGCTCGCCAAGACCCAGATCAACGACGGGAGCACCACAGATTTCAAAAACTTCAGGCCACCTTCCAGCTTTTTCCCAGAAAAACGATTAATCTCCTTCAGCTCAGCAAATGTCCAAGCGATGTGGCCTGTGTGGCAGTCCAGCACAAGTGCGTATCTGGCACTGATTTGGCCTGGATGGTTCAGGATAATCACCTGAGACGTGAAGCTTCTACTGGTGGGTCATTTTTGCTGTCACCAGCCACAGCACCACAATGAACATCTTTGACAGACATGTTCTTGACACTGAAGCCCACAGTGTCCCCAGGAAGAGTTTCACTCAATGCTTCATGGGACATTTCAATGGCCTTTACTTCAGTGAAACGTTGACTGGAGCAAAGGTGACCACCAGGCCGGGTTTGAGAACACTAGTCTCTACTTGATCCATAGGGACAGCACCAATTTTGTAGACATTCTGGAGGGGCAGACACAAGGGCTTCTCAGTGGGACAAGCTGGTGGCAGGATGCAATCCAGAGCTTCAAGCATGGTTCTACCAGCACTGCCATCTCTACGGGTGACTTTCCATCCCTGAACCAAGGCCTGTTAGCATGTGGCTGCAGCATGTTGTCGCCGTTCCAACCAGAAATTGGCACAAATGCTATGGTATCAGGCTTGTAACCAATTTTCTTAATGTAGGTGCTGACTTCATTTACAATTGCCTCATATCTCTTCTGGCTGTAGGACGGCTTCGTGGAATCTGTTCTGTTAATACCGATCATTAGTTATTTCACACCCAGTGTGTAAACCAGAAGGGCACCCTCACAGGTTTGTCCATCTGCAGAGACATGTGCTTCAAATTCACCGACACCAGCAGCAACAATCAGGACAGCACAGTCAGCCCGGATGTGCCTGTCATCATGTTTTTGTGAAGTCTCTGTGTCCTGGGGCATCAGTGATGGTCACACAACGCTTGCTGGTCTCGAATTTCCACAGGGAGGTATCAATGGTGATACCACGCTCATGTCTGGCTTCCAGTTTATGCAAGACCCAGGCATGCTTGAAGGAGCCCTTTCCCATCTCAGTAGCCTCCTCGAATTGTTTGATGTTTGGCTTGTCGATCCCACCGCATTTGTAGATCACATAACCCGTAGTAGTAGACTTGTCAGGATCTAATGACAGCGATGTTTGAGATGAGTCTTCCTTTTCCATTTTGGCTTAGATTTAGCAGTGTTTTCCATGACACTTGTGTTCTGGTGGCAAATCCTTTGCAAAAAAAAGTGAGAATAGTTTTGAAATAGTTATGGGGCGAAGGGGGAAGTGTGCATGAAAAAGGTAGGGTGGTTTGAGATAGTTCTGGCTTAGCATTTTTTAAAATTTGTATTGAATTTATTGGGGTGACATTGGTTAATAAAATCACATAGGTTTCAGGTGTACAATTTTATAATACATCATCTGTATATTGTATTGTGTGTTCACCACCTCAAGTCAAGTCTTCTGGCTTAGTGATTTTTTACAGATTTTTTTTATATAATTTTTTTTTAATTTATTTTTAGAGAGGAGAAGGGAGAAAGGGAGAGAAACATTGATGTGTGGTTGCCTCTTGTGCACCCCCAACCTGGAATATGGCCTGCAACCCAGGCATGTGCCTCGACCAGGAATCGAACCAGTGACCCCGTGGTTCGAAGGCAGGCATTCAATCCACTGAACCACACCAGCCAGGGCTGTGCTGGGGACGCAGGGACCTCCCCACGGGCGGCTTCGGCACGCACCCCTGAGGTCACGTCCGGGGCATGCCAGCCTTAAAGATTTTATTTATCTATTTTTAGAGAGTGGGGAAGGGAGGAAGAAAGAGACAGAGAGAAACATCGGTGTGAGACAGAAACATCGATCAGTTGCCTCTCGTTCATACCCGATGAAGGCTTGAGGGGGGCATCCCCATCTCAAACAGCCTGGAGCCCTGCAGCCAGAGGAGAGCATGCCTAAGCCTGAGAGCAGACCAAACCACGACACCTGTCCAGAGTCAGGCACCCCTGAGTCCCAGAGTGGACTAACCTAGCAGTGAGGCGGTCAGAGGCATCCCTCACAGCCAAAACCCTGGGGAAGTGATGCACCTGGCACCAGGGTTCATGAAAATGAGAAGAGGGGTTAAGCTATCACTTTCAACAAAGTGAATGTTTTCGTTCCGAAATTCAGGGACTTAGCAATTGCTGGCCATAGTAGGGGGATGAAGAGGAAGCTGTCTACAGAGTCTGGAGAGACAAAAAAGAATTGGAATCCTCTCTCCAAACCTCACAGAGACAAGGTTGGGGGCAAGCCTGGGTCAAGCTTCCACTGCCCACTGCTCCCCTAGTTGAAAGTCTCAGGAGGTGGAGGAGAGGGAGAAATAGAGAATTTCCCCTATGGGCCACCAAAATGTTAGGGTGCTATGTGATGCAGGCTGTGAAAGAATTGACAAAGAGGAGAAAATGCAGAGAGCAAAGTTTTTACTCATTCTCCAAGAGTGGAAAGGGACATGATGTGGAGAGATACACCAGCACTGAGGGTGGGGGCTGTGAGCTTTTATTGGATTCTAATTGGATTTTAAAAGGGTGGGGGAGTTGCTGTCCTGTGGTCCCTGGGCTGTTGGGGGCCTTGCAACATGGGAAGTTTTGGGTGGTTTTGCATAAACTGCAGTTTGCTCCAATGTTATTTTCTGCCTGTGGCTGTGGGGGGCGGTTAGTCAGGGTTTGCTCTTGCTTTTCCAGTAGTGTTCCAGTCCTGGGCACATAAGCTCAGAAGAGTAAAATGACAATCGTGTTTAACAATGTCATAAGGTCTGCTCAGCCAATGGTGCCACTATAGCAAATGGCTCTGGTTTTGTCCTTTAAATAAAATTACAATTCTATAATACATTACCTGTATATTATATTGTTTGTTCACCACCTGAAGTCAAGTCTTCTAGCTTAGTATTTTTTTTAAAGATTTTATTTATTTATTTTTAGAGAGAGGGGAAGGGAGGGAGAAAGGCAAGGAGAGAAACATGTGAGAGAGAAACATCAATCAGTTATCTCTATTGGTGCCTGACCCTGGACAAACCCGACTGGGGTGGAACGTGCAACCCAGGCATGTGCCCTGACCAGAAATTAAACCAACGACCTTCCGCTTTGCTGGACGACGCCCAACCAACTGAGCCAAAGTGGTCAGGGCATGGCTTAGTACTTTGGATTTTTGCAAATATATGTAAAATGAGAATTAAGTAATTGGGTGTGGCCTTGGGCCTGGGCCACGCCCACCTCATTCCGCAAAACCCGCCCTTCACCTATCACCCACGCCTCTCTTAAATCCCGCCCAATCCCATCCCACCTAGTCTTTCACACTGCTAACTAGGTTTTCTCCATCCCTTTAAACCTAGTCCATCCAAAGCCCCCTGCACCTCATCCCAGCCTATCATCGTACAAGCACTGACCCGCATAGTCTGATTCCGCTAGAAACAAAAACTCCGCCTCATCTTGCTTTTAGCCAATCACATTCCAGATCCCGCCCCACTCAGCCCTACTCCTGTCCATCACCTTCTAAACCCCATCCCCTAACAGAGTCCAGCCTATCAGCTTTCAAGGCTCTTTAGCCTCGTCCAGTTCGTCGTTCCGGTTGTCCTACGACCTGCTGAACTACATTTCCCAGGAGGCGTCGCGGCTGCGCGGCACTACGTCCGGCTGCGAAGATGGCGGTTTTGTAGCGCGAGTCGGAGGGAGGCTTAGGCTACGGTGAGCAAAAGTTGGGTGTTGGAAGCGTACGGGACTCGTCCCTCGAGGCCTAGCTACTGTAGCCCCAGAGATCCCGCCCTTCGCCTCCCTTGAAGCTTCCATCTCCAGCCCTGGTTTCTCCTGCAATCTGGTCTCCATCCCTCTTGCTACAGCTGAGGCTTTGTTTTCCTTAGAGGTTGCGGGGGCTGCAAGCCTCTGAGAGACCATCCCCGGCAGCCCGCACCTATGGCCCAAATAGGCAGGCTGTTCCATTGGCGTCCTTTTTCTCAGAGAGACCTGTAACACCCAAATTCGCGCCCCTCCCTTGTTCAGACACCCCATAGGCAGCCCAGCGCCCACTGTGGAGAATCCCAGAGGTTGTTAACTCCTCTATTCACCAAAACCTTTTCAGTTTCAGGTAACGGAAAACTCAACTCAGTCTGTCTTAAAAGGGGACAAGAAAGGGGAGTCAGTGGCTTATAGACTGGTTCCAGGCGTAGTTGAATCCAGATGCTCAGAAGCGTGTCTGCCGTTCTCTGGATGAGCATAATCCAGTCAGGCTCTTTCCCCTCTTGAAGTGTAAAGAGGCTTCTAGCAACTCTTGACTTGTATCTTCCCAGCTCAGCAGCTGTAAGGAGCCCCTTTCCCCTATGGCACTACTGGAAAGAGCTGCTCCTCACTGGCCTGTATTGGGTCCTGTTCCCGTCTCTGAGCCATTCACAGTGTCCTGTCATGCTCCCTGGCTGGGGGTGGAGGTAGCCCTACAGAGGAACATGGAAGGCTATTACCTTCAGTCAGAGGGGATGCTTAGCTGATAAGGGTACAAGCACCCATGCTACAGATGAGGAAACTGAGGCTGTGAGCTGCTGCATAGTCAGGAAGCAGCTGAGGGTAACCAAATGTTTCTGAAACCCCTAAGGCAGGATTCTGGCTTTCCCCATCCCTGCTTCATCCCGCCACTCAGGAACCATGGAGGTGGCAGAACCCAGCAGCCCCACTGAGGAAGAGGAGGAAGAGGAGGAAGAGGAGCAGTCAGTGGAACCGAGGCCCCGCACTCGCTCCAACCCTGAGGGGGCTGAGGACCGGGCACTGGGGGCCCAGGCCAGTGTGGGCAGCCGCAGTGAGGGCGAGGGTGAGGCGGCCAGTGCTGATGATGGGACATCCAATGCTCTGGGAGCTGGCCCCAAGCCTTGGCAGGTGCCTCCACCAGCCCCTGAGGTCCAGGTGCGGACGCCAAGGGTCAACTGTCCAGAGAAGGTGGTAAGTGGGAATTTGGCCATTAGCTCTGAGGCTTCAAGAAACTTGGGTTAACATTCTGGCCTTTTGGGATCTGCTCTGCAAACAGCCCTTTTGTGTGAGTTTCCAGGGGCTGTCACAACAAATACTGCAAACTAGGTGGCTTTAAAAAGCTGAAATTTATTCTCTGGCAGTCATAGAAACCAGAAGTCTGAAATCAAGGTGTTGACAGGGCCCCGTTCCCTCTGGAAGCGCTAGGGGAGGCGTCTTCCTTACTCTTTCAGCTTTGGGGGGCTCCAGGCATCCTTGGCTTGTGGCTGCGTCACTCCAGTCTCTGTCTCCATCTTAACACAGCCTTTCCCTCTCTGTCTCTGTGTCTCCTCTTCTGCCCATCGTAAGGGCACTTGTCACTGGATCAGATGACCTTATCTCAGTTTCTTTGTTTTAATTACATCATTAAGGACCCTAATTCCAAATAAAGTCACATCTGAGATTCTAGGCTAACATATCTTCTGAGGGCCACAGTTCAACCCACTGTACTTTTGTTTCTTTGTTCCTGTGTCACATATTCTCACTCATCAACTTGGACTCATAATCCAGTGCTCTTTCCCCTGAGCCACTGCCTTCCAAAGTGGATGGCTTGGCTGGGAATTGGGGGTCATCTTACCACTTTTTTAGACACGTCTGCTTAAAGAGGGCCAAGCCTGTGGGGGCTGGGGTTAACATCCAGCCCAGGTGCTGCCAGTCACAGCGCCCTCACCACCCTCCAACTTCATTGCAGATCATCTGCCTGGACCTGTCGGAGGAAATGTCACTGCCAAAATTGGAGTCGTTTAACGGGTGAGAGGGACGTTTTAGGGCCTGAATATGTAGCCACAGCTGGGAGGGGCCCAGCCTGAGAAACACAGGGCTGTCTCTCTGAGACTTAGACCATTGTGGTCTGGCTCAGGGCCTGGCAGTATCCGAGTGTAGCAGCAGGAACTGGTAATGATACAGTGATGGCCCATCAGGCCCTGTTCCAAGCATGTGAGAGCTGTTGTGTGCCACCCATGTCATAGTAATGACTTGGAAACTCAGAGAAGCAAAGTGACTCGCCTAAGACCTCACAGAATATAGGCAGAGCCAGAATTCAAGCTAACCCCAAAGCCCTTGCCCTGGGCAGGTGGGTCTCTGTGGGGTTGAGCAGCAGGGCCTGAAGAGGACCTGATGGACTCTGGGAAATGCTGAGAACAAGCCTGCCTTGCCCTTGCTGGCACCCCTGGCCACCATGGCTGAGCAGAGGTCTGGGGGGTCCTCACAAGGATCAGATGTGAGGGCCCTGCCACACTCCCTGCAGTATGGCCTGGGCAGGGCCCTCACTGTGGGGCTAATGCAGAGTCCCCAGGACGGGGGCCTGCCCTTAACCAACCCTCTCGCTCTCGGCCCCTCCCCAGCTCCAAAACCAACGCTCTCAACGTCTCCCAGAAGATGATTGAGATGTTCGTGCGGACAAAACACAAGATCGACAAAAGCCATGAGTTTGCACTGGTGGTGGTGAACGATGACACCGCCTGGGTGAGGCCGGGGCACCCTGGGTCCCCTAGGGGCAGGGACAAGGCTGGGTGTCCTGGGGTCCTCTGGGGACGGGGAGCACCTTGCTGAGGCCTATGCTTCCCCACAGTTGTCTGGCCTGACCTCTGACCCCCGTGAGCTCTGCAGCTGCCTTTACGACCTGGAGACAGCCTCCTGCTCCACCTTCAGTATCCTTCCAGGCAGGGGTGCCCCATGGAGCAGGTGGGGGTGTGGGGAGCTGGCCTGTCCTATCATCCCCAGAACCCAGGAAGCCTGAACCATGGAGGGGGCTGACTCAGACTGGCTCAGGTCCAGGTTCCAGCTCTGCCACAGCAGGCTGGGGCCAGTCACCTCTCTTGCTCTCAGTTTCCTTCCTCCCTCCCTCCCTCCCTCCCTCCATCCATCCCTCGCTTTTCTTTCTTTCTTCCTTTCTTAGAATTTTCATAATACTTTATTTTAGCCAAACCAATGACATTGCCAGTAAGCAAGATCTCAGATGCCCCCCAGGCTCTGTTTCTTCATCTATAAAATGGGAAGCAGAGAACCTCCTACCACATGGGTCACTTTGGGGGTAAAGTCCATAACAGGACCAGTCGTAACCAGCTGATTAGGACTCTGGATGTCAAAACTGTACCCACAGGGCGAGCACTCCATTCAGGGCCAATTATACATTTGATGCTCCATAAATGACATCATGTGACCAAAAGGTCATAGTCACTACTCTATCGTACATTATGCTAATTTTAACATGAAAGGCTCACATGAAGCTCAAAACAGAGAGTGTGATCCCTGTGAGTTAGAAAACGGGAGTGCAGGAGGAGGGAAACAGGGATACCTATGGCTCTTTGTGTGTGAGGAGAGTGGCCCTGGCCCTGGGGGAAAGGGGAGTTTTGAGTCACCACCGGTCTTCAGGGCATCTGATGCCAGCCCCTAGTCTGTGATCTGTGCTGAGGGAAAGCAGGCTCCATGAGGTGACTAGGCTAGGGTCACACAGGCTTCCCACACAGTGACACCAGGTTTGGAGGCATCTGGGGTCTCTTGGCTTCTAGATGAAGGAAGTTACCCACCCATGCACCGCCACCAGCGTTCTCCTTAGCTTCCCCGCCAGATATGGAAGGTCTCTTCAGTGTCATGTAAGTCGTCCGTCCCCTGTGTCCTGCCCTCTGCATTAGTCTTATGGGGGCCTCGTGGTCCCCCACACCGTTGTTTTAACCCATGGGACAGCCTACTTCTATAAAAAGCCAGGTAGTAAATGTTTTTGGCTTTGCAGACCATATGGTCTCTGTCATGGCAACTGGACTCTGCCGTCGTAAGCCGAAAGCAGCCACAGACCCTATGGACACGGGGCATAGCCCTGTGTCAATAAAACTTTATTGACAGGCCCTGAAATTGGAGTTGCATATTATTTACGCATGTCATGAAATACTCTCTTTATTTTTTTCCTCAAGTTATTTAAAAATATAAAACCTATTCTTATCTTAGCTTGTGGACCCTAATATTCCAATCCCTGTTTTCTTTTTTAAAAAATATTTTATTTATTTTTAAGAGGGGAAGGGAAGGAGAAAGAGAGAAACATCAAGGTGTGGTTGCCTCCCGTGCACCCCCCACTGGGGGCCTGGCCTCTAATCCAGGCATGTGCCCCAACTGGGAATCGAACCAGAGACCATTTGATTCGCAGACCAGTGCTCAATCCACTGAGCCACACCAGCCAGGGCCCAATCCCCGTTTTCATCCAGCCCCTGATGCTGGGCACAGAGCTTGTGTTGCCTTTACTGTCATAATTAACTTGTTACAAACATCTCAGCAAATCTTGCAAGTGAACCCATGGGGTAAATTTGCAATGGAGGACATGCTGGGTTAAGGGGAGAGGGGTGGTGGTGGTTTTGCTAGACATTGCCAAAGTACTGTCCCAGAAATTAACCCTTTTTACCTCCCTGCCGCCGTGACAGTCTTTTCTTTGGGCCTTTTTTTATTTGTTTTAAAGCCATTTGATATTCCCTCAGTCATTTATCTATTTGTCCCCTCTACCTATTTTTCTATGTGGAGGTTGGCTTTTTTTCTTGTAGATGATCAGATTTTATTTTTATATAGGAAGGACCTTAGCCCTCTACCTAGTGCCCTCTGCCCCACATGAGATCCAGTTGTGGCCGAGTAGGGAAATGTGTCTTGACTTAGCATGTAAGATTAGGTCCCTGCCCAGGAGTCTCCTGACGTGGTGGGGCAGGGCCAACTCCAGGTGATGGGGGACACTCAGGGTGGCCGGAGCAGGCTCCAGCTTTGTGTTTAGCAAAGCCTTCCTGCTGGAGCAGGAGAGGTCAAGCAGAAGGTGAGGCTGGGGAGGCATTCCGGGCAGAGGGAACAGCATGTGGGAAGGCTTGGAGGCAGCAGTGTACTGGGGAGGGGTCGGGTTGGGCTTTGCATGCCCAGCAAGGAGCTACGCTCTCCAAAGTGATGACAGGAGGACCGCCCCCGCCCCCCAACCTGTGCTCTAACCTGTCCCCTCACTGTGCAGCCAACAGAAGACCGAGCTGCCAGTCACGGAGAATGTGCAGACCATCCCACCCCCATATGTGGTCCGTACCATCCTTGTCTACAGCCGCCCGCCCTGCCAGCCCCAGTTCTCCCTGACAGAGCCCATGAAGGTGACTGAGACCTGGGAGAGGGTGATGAGACACTGGGAGGGACTTCCTGAGCACAGGAGCTGGGGCACCTGCTGTCAGGTCTCCAGAGTCTAAGACAGAAGCTGGGGAATTGTGGTCATGCGGGCACAGCGTGACCTGGATTCCAAAGGCTGGTGTTCTTCCCCTGCAGAAAATGTTCCAGTGCCCGTATTTCTTTTTTGATGTTGTTTACATCCACAATGGCGCCGACGAGAAGGAGGAGGAAATGAGCTGGAAGGTGAGGCCACGGCAGGCGTGGGTGGCAGGTGGGTGTGATGGGGTGTCTCAGAGCCACCTACCCTGGGCCTCGGAGATCCCACCTGTATCCTGGTCATTCAGTCATTCAACAGCCATTTCCATATGCCTGCTGGGTACTCAGAGGGGCAGTTGGGACGGTGGGCCAGGGAGCCACACACTTCATCCTCCATACTTCCCGCTTCTCTCCCTTCCTGCCTTTGCCCTGGCGGTGCCCTCTGCTTGGGGCACCCTTCCCTCATTGCCTCCCCAGGCTCTGCTGGTCATTCATGTCCCAGCCCTGAACTAGCTGTGGGACCTTGAGTGGGCTGCTTACCTCTCTGAGCCTCAGTTTACCCAGCAGTGAACAGGGGAAGTTGAGACCAGCTCCTACTTGTACCTCAATGCTTAAACCAAAACCCCTATTGTGGGAAGCTTTCCCTGCTCCTTAAGGAAGATCAACGTGGTGGCTGGGGGGTAGTCTGCATCCAGACTTGGGGCTTCAGGACTGAGACCTCTGTGTCCCCATGCTGGGCGGGTAGCAGGGAATGTTTGTTGAATGCAGGAATGGTTTCTGCCTGGTACACTCCTCTTCACCCTTCAGAACCCACCCGTGGGGCCCCCTTCACTGGGATACCCTCCAGGGGCAAGGAAGGCCTGTCAGGGGGACCCTTGCCTGAAGAGCCCCTCCCTGGCCCCACAGGACATGTTTGCCTTCATGGGCAGCCTGGATACCAAGGGCACCAGCTACAAGTATGAGGTGGCACTGGCCGGGCCTGCCCTCGAGCTGCACAACTGTATGGCCAAGCTGCTGGCTCACCCATTGCAGCGGCCCTGCCAGAGCCACGCCTCCTACCGCCTGCTGGAGGGAGAGGAGGAGGCCGCTGAGGGGGAGGCCACCGTCTGAGCCGTCCCTGGACATCCAGCCTGCACAGTGAGACCTGGGGCCTGGGGTTCTTCAACCCTGCTCCGTGGGACCCTGGGGAACTTCTAGGAGGCATTCTGGGTACTTGGGAGCCCTGGAAGGAAGCCCAGGATTCCAGGAAGCACCCCAGGCCCTGTGGGCACACATTCCCCATGTTTCCCAGCCCGCATCTCTCTCCCTAGTTTGTCAGTTATAACTTGTTCTTCCCTGTGTGATTTTTGTCATCAGAATAAAAATCTGAGAAGTCTCTAACCCTGGTCCACACCAGTCACTTTGTGTTAGTTGGGATCTTCTTGGTTGCAAGTAACAGAAAACCCACCCACTGAACAGAAAAGGCAATGGCTTGGTTCTTGTGGATGAGAAACTAAGGTGCAGCTTCAGGCTTGACTGTGCCCAGCTGTCCAGACAACGCTGCCATCGGGGCGGGCTGGAACACTCTGTGTGGCGGGTGTTCAGTGTGCCCTGCTTTCCTCCCTGCCTGTGGAAAGGGGTGAGATGGTTGTGTCAACCCCAAGAAAGAAAATACCTACCAAGGGGTCTCCTGATCACTAATTGGTCTCAAACTAAAAAACGCCCAGGAGCCATTGCTGAACGGGGGCCTCTCGTGCAAGCCGAACTTCAGGTAGGAAAACTGCCTACTTTCTGTACCGAAACGCCTGCCTGGCTGCACACATGGTGTGCCTGCTGGGGGAGCCAACACTTGTGGAGGAGTTCCTGGAGTCTGTCAACCAGCAGGGTGGGTGGAGGTACTTCCCTTAATCCATGTGCAGCTGTGCAGCTGTAACCTCATTAGCGTCATCCCTCTTTGACCATCAGAATGGCTCCATTCCCACAGTCAGGACAGTGCTTTCTGGGCCAGATGAACTGAGGATTCGAAGTCCCCACTTGCACTAGAACAGCCAGTTAGGGGCCGGGAGTGGGGCTTCTGTGTGTAAGTTCCCTTCAGGCTGGGGACTACTTCCTTTTCCACCGAATACTGATTTTCATGGGCTGTGGCTGAAGCAGGTTGCCAGAGAGGGCGGTGGTGTTCTGCATGGAGGTGTTCGCCGAACGTCCCCTCACTGTTCTCCACAGTAGGGATTCCTGTTGGCGTTGAATTGGCACCATGGCCATTGGTTGGTAGTTGTGACCACGACCCAAGCCCCAGTGCAGGTCAAGTGAGGGCGCCCCGCACCCCTCTGCCTGAGTCATGGACCAGAGCTCTGGTGGGTTGCGACAGTTCAGGCTTGAGCCAATCCTTTCCTGCCAGGATCACCGCTCCCAGGAAATAGTGTGGGCACTCCCCAGAAGAAGGGAGACCAGACAGGCATGACAGGTCCACATTTCACCTATGTCTGGGTAATGAGCAATTGTCAAAACCGTTTACTGGAGAGATTCTCAATTCCATATAAAAGTAAATTTGCTTCATTGAGCAACAGCTTTTCTTTCCCACAGCATTTTTTGGGCACCTGTGCACCAGGACCCTGTGATGAGATGCTCATTCAACATCACACCAGCCCAGAAGGGATTCTTCTATTTGCAAATGGGAAAGCTAAGGCCTCAGTGGACCAGCGCCCCAAAGTCACGGACTCCTAGCTCTGGGAAAGGGGCGACGCTGAGCTAGAGGCGGGAGCTGTTAATTGAATTTACGCGCTAATGGAGGCTTCTTCGGTGACTTGGGTCACCGGATCGTAGTTCCACCCTCTCCAGGTTGTGTCCGCGTTTCCCCGTTTTGACACCAAATTATGGCACCCCTCGCGGCCTCCAACTGTGCAGTCCCTGCCTGAGCACCACTGGAGGTCGCGGGCCTGGGTGGGCACTGCACCTCTCGAATGCCAATATGTGCCGTGGTGGTGCAGCATGAGATTGCCTGGCTGGGGACCCTGCGATGCACACGAGTGCTGAGTCCAGAGCCAAGGGGTGGGACGGCGCTTGCGCACAAGGGCACCGCGGGAAGTTTGAAACTGACAGACCAGGCTGCAGGCCGGGGGACTTGGGTAGGCATGGACTCTGCGGCGGACCTGGCGCAGCGGCTGCGGGCGGCACTGCGGGCGGAGGAGCCGTGGTAAGAACGGGGGCCAGGGCGGACGGGGCCCAGGCGAGGGGCTAGGGTCGCGGTCTGCTCTGACCCCCTGATTCGCAGGGCTGTGGAAGATCTGCTACGCCAGGGTGCCAACCCCAACCTGGTGCTGGGGGACGGCGCGGCAGCCATCCACCTGGCAGCGGGAGCTCGGCACACGAGCGCTCTGCGATGCCTCGAGGCTCTGCTGCGTCGAGGAGGGGACCCCAATGCTAGGTGAGGCGGGTGCTGGACCCGAGGCGGGTCCTTCCGCGCAGAGGAGGGGTCTCGCGAGTCCAAGGGCGAGGCCTGGGAGTCCCAGACAGGGCATCCTACTTTCCAAGGGTGGGACCCGATGCTACACAACGGAGCTTGGGGAACTAGGGAAGGGATCCTGAAGGTTCAAGGCGGGGGGGGGGGGGTGGGGCGGGACTAGAGTCCCAGACCGAGGGTGGGGGATGGGGTTGAGCTGGGGCCAAAGTGGGGATCAAATGTTCGGATCTGGGGGTAGATTCCTAGGATCAGAGAGCAGAGAGAACCAGGCTGAGGGCGCACGATCTAGATTCCGAGGGTGTCTCAGGCGAGAGGGTGAAGATGGGGTGGAGGGGATGAGGGCCTAGGCTCCGGTGCTCAGGGGGCGGGGATCGAGCTCCCCCCTCTGCTCCTGCCCCAGATCAGCCGAGAAGCTGACACCGCTGCACGTGGCCGCTGCCTGGGGCTGTCGCCGCGGCCTGGAGCTGCTGCTAAGCCGGGGAGCCGACCCTGGGCTGCGTGACCAGGTGAGGGGCCCTACCGGAACAGCCGAAACGCGGAAGCAGAGAAAGGGAGGGAGCGAAGAGGGCTTCGGGCGCCCCCTGTTGATTGCGCTGCTGCAGGATGGACTTCGGCCGCTGGACCTGGCAGAACAGCAGGGGCACCAGGACTGTGTGCGTGTCCTGAGGGAATTTCGGATGCTGACCAGGACCCCTACCCTGACCTGGGCAGAGACCCAGGAGCTGGAGCCTGAGCCCAGCGGTGAGTGGGGCCTGTGTGGACACAGGGGCTTGGCCTATGGCCCAGCTTATGGTGTCTGTCACTGATTTCCACCATCTCACTGGTTCTGACTGTCTCAAGTCCAAAGCCGCCAGTCAGCGCTGTCTGCCTTCACTCTTTCTCCTCCTTTGACTCCAGCCGCCTGTTTCTATGTGATCCAACTCCCGTCTCTGTCTCTGTCTCCCCTTCCACTGCTCTCTGACCCCAACTCTCATTTTCTGCTCCAGGCACAGGCCTCAAGGGGAAAAGGCTGGATGTCAGCCCCTCTGGACCTCCTCCCCATGTGATGCCAGACCCCACAGCACTGGGCAAAAGTGACAGCAAGGACGTGGAACTGGAGACTGGCCCTGGACCACCCAGCCTCCTTGCCTACCCTGAGGTTGCTGACAGGAATGGCAGCTTAGAGTCCCCCCCAGGGTGCTGGGACTGCACCTCAGATGCCACCTTTTTCACAGTAGCTGAGGCCTCTGGAGCCAAGGACCCAGTCCCCCATACATCCCTCTGGGTTGAGTCATTGTCCCAGACCAGGCAGCAACTTCTGCCTGGTATCCGACCATCCCAGAGGGTGGTAATGTCTCTGAGCACCCCACAGCTGACACGTGGAGCCATCATGATGGACAAGGAAGCCGAATTAGAAGCCCATCTACAGGCCCTGACTCTGACTTTGCCAGATGCCACCCCCTCCCACACATCCCTCCCAGATGGGGTCCCAGCCCCCAGTCCCCCTTGGGAACCACTGGCTGGACCCCTTGACTTCCACTTCCCAACAGATGATCAGCCATCCCTCGACAGTGAGGTGGCTGCCCTCTGGCTGACAGAGGATGAGGAGAGCTCTACAGGTGGCAGGGACACAATTCGCTCACGCCAGCGCCTGCCAGTCCCGGCCATGTCTGACCTGGAGCTGCTGCAAAGGCTCCGGGCACTTGGTGAGAGCCCAGGCCCCATCACGCCCTTCACCCGGCCACGCTACCTCCGACGACTACAAGAAGCTCAGGCTGCTCTTGGTTAGTCCCTTCTGGGCATCCAGAGTTCAAGGAGACTCCCAGTACTCAGTCCTACTTCTCTCTTTATCTTCAGGAACCACCCCTTCCCTCTCTCCCTTGACTCAGTTTCCCCTCCCACACCCAGACTTATCAGGGCACAGTCCAGAGCTGACCGAGGCCTTGAGGACGGGCCGAATCCCAGATGCCCAGGCAGACGAGGATGCACTTGCCCAGCAATTTGAGCAGCCAGATCCCAGCAGAAGGTGGCGGGAGGGGGTGGTGAAGTCCAGTTTCACATATCTGCTGCTGGACCCCAGGTACTCAGAAGTGGGAGCTGGAAAATTCTGGAATTGGTTCTTACATGCTGTGTGTCCTCAGGAAGGGAACTGGTCCTCTCTGGTCATAAGCTTTATCTATAAAAGGCAGTTGGTGGGGGGGGAAAGGCACTTGGACCTGATTCGAGCTGCTGAGTGTCTTTGAGGAACAGCCACTATTCTCTGTCCTATAAAATGTGGGCTCGGTATGCCCTGTGACCTTAGAGGTTTTCTCTAGGGATACTCTTGTCACTTCTTCCTCTCTGAGCTGACCGTTTTCATCCAGGGAAACTCAGGACCTGCCAGCCCGAGCTTTCTCACTAACCCCAGCTGAACGCCTTCGGACTTTTGTCCATGCCATCTTCTATGTGGGCAAGGGGACACGGGCCCGGCCAAATGCCCACCTCTGGGAGGCCCTTGGCCATCGTGGACGGCCAGGAAAGCAGGTGTGAGGATAAGGACCAGGGTCAGGGCAGGGACAGCCAGACGGTGGGCAGGTAGAGGAAGGAGGGAATTGGGGGGCAGACCCCTGACCCTGCCCTGGTCCCCCAGGTGTGTCCCAAGGTGCAACAGATCTTGGATATTTGGGCCAGTGGTCGTGGTGTTGTGTCCCTGCACTGCTTCCAGCATGTGGTCGCTGTGGAGGCTTACACTCGAGAGGCATGTCTTGTGGATGCTCTAGGTGGGTGCCTGGCTCATGGGATGGGCTTCACAGGAAGGGCACTTGATGAACCAATTCCCTCACCTCTTCCCTCTAAGGGCTGTTTGTTCAATGTGTAATTATTGAGTATCAATTATGTACCTTGCCATGCACCTATTTTGCTCCATGGGTTTATACTTCCTTGAGGGGAATATGCAGTGGTTCACTGTCATGTACTTCTACCAGGATTTCCCTGAGGCTGCCTCTGTGATGTCAATCTCTCTAGGGATCCAGACGCTGACCAACCAGAAACAAGGACACTGCTATGGAGTGGTGGCAAGCTGGCCACCTGCCCGGCGCCGCCGCTTGGGGGTGCATCTGCTGCACCGTGCCCTCCTTGTCTTCCTGGCTGAGGGTGAACGAGAGTTGCGACCCCAAGACATCCAGGCCCGTGGCTGAGCACTGGGGAACTGCCTATCTAGCCCGGATGGAGATCAGTGTGTTTGGATATACCAGCTGACCTGTGTGGAAAGCAGCCTCCATCTCCAGTTCTAGAAGGCCGGGGAGTGGGCAGCTGGGCAGGTCTTCCCCTCAGGCTGAGGGAGGACTTTAACAGATGTAGCTGCTGGAGAGGCAGTGAGCTCCCTGTCACAGGAGGAGAACAAGTGGACCAGAAGTTTCTTTGGAACATTGGGTGCTTTGAAACTTGCTATTGCTTTGTCAGCTTGGTCCTCTCTGTGTGGATAAAGTCCACTTTTATCTCCCAGACCTAGGGGACCCACACTGTGGGCTGGGGTCTCCCTCAGCCACATGAAGGGAATCTACCCAGTTTAAGAGCTGGGTTCTGCTTCCAGATGTGGTACCTCAGACCAGTAACTTGTCTGTCTGAGCCTCAGTTTCTTAAGGTGTATGAGAGGGACAGTGAGGTTTTACCTCAGGGGTCATTGTGGGGATTGGAGGGTGTGGCTCAGAGCCCTACACTGACCCAGAGGTGGCCCAGGGGGAAAGTCTCCCAGGGAAGGGAAGCGCCCTGATGCTCTCGAGGTGCTGACTGTGTGTGGTGCAGGAGGCTGGGGCTAGGAAGCTTGTGGGCTGTGGGTGGAAGACACCAGCCCTTGGGATTGCTGTGCGGTGTTTGCTGGCACTGGTTCTCTGAAATTGTCTCTTCCACCATAAAATGGGATCAATACACCAAACTTCTGCTGATGCTTTGCAATTTCAGACAGTCATACATACAGTTTCAGTAAAATGCCAGCCTGCAGCGCTGGTGAGGTGTTTATGGGATCATTTAAGTTTTCCAGAAGTTGTTTCTTCAAAACATCCAGTGGGTTTAGGGGCTTAGGGAGATTTCGCTGCCTGATTGGGCTCACCGCCTGCCCCTCATTGTGACTCAGCTAACCAAGTCCTGCAGGGGGCGGGTGGGGGCATTGTAACCTGAGCAGGGTGTTCACGGCTTAGGTGCCTCCACTGCTGAGCCCCAGTTCCCCTCAAGAATGGCTGGTTTTGTACTCGGCTTCTGGAGGGGGCCTGGGCTCTCCCATTTTAAACTAACTAAAGAAACCTCTGTGTGAGCTGAGTGGCTTCCCAAACACCAAGTCTCCCGATAAAGGGACAACAATTTAAAAAAACTGTACTGGGAGGGAATTCAGAGATCCTCAGTCCCCAAGAGAGATGGATTTGTCTAATAGTTTCCTAACCTTGGATCTACTGACACTTGCGACTGAATTATTTTGGGGGTGGGGACTGTCCTGTGCATTGCAGGGTGTCCAGGGGCATCCCTGGACTCCACCCACTAGATGCTGCTATTGCCCCTCCCCTCCCTGGTGTGACAAAACTGTCTCCAGGATTTCCCAAGGGACAGCCATGCCTCTGGTGAGAACCCCTGGACTAAAGGAAAGGTGGGCTCATAAACCAGTGGGGAAAGGACTCGAGCAGCAACCGAGGGGACAGCTGTCTCCTCCCACCGTCCTCAAACCACCGAGGTACCTAGATAAATATACATTAGGGCAAATAGAAAGGAGCAAGAGCATGGCTGTGGGGCAGGGAAACCCTTCTAGCAGACAGGAAAAGAGATTTGGAAGCTTCAAAATAAAAATCTTGCCCTGGCTGGTGTGGCTCAGTGGATTGAGTGCCAGCCTTCGAACCCAAAGGTTGCAGGTTCAATTCCTAGTCAGAGCACAGGCCTGGGTTGTGGGTCGGTCCCCAGTGGGGGGTGCGCAAGGCTATTGATCCATGTATCTCTCAACACACTGACGTTTCTCCCGCTCTTTCTCCATCCCTTCCCCTCTCTCTAAAAGGAAATTAAAATCTTAAAAAAAAATAAATTAAAATCTTCATGACAAAAGCCACCCTAAACAAGCTGAAAGATAAGATGGGATAGCAAGAGGCACTGACTTGCCGTGTGACTTGGGGTGAAGGGGATTCAGTGAACCGATAGGTGTCAGGCGCTCAGCATTGTATACAGCTGGCACTCAATTGTGGCTGCTCTAATCCCATGTGATATTCAGTGATCCTCACCTCAACCTCTGTATGGACCTCAGTTGAACCACTTCCTCCCCTCCATGGACAGGGAGCTTACCCCCTAACTATTTGCCCTCTGCTCTAGGAATACTGCCCAAGCACCCTTGTGTTCAGAGGACAGAGGGGAAATTTGGGAAGCAATCCTGGAAGGCCCTGAGGGGGAGGCACCCACATCAGCCCAATCTGTAGATGGAGAAACTGAGGCTCAGGGGAACATCTGCCCTGCGGTTACCCAGCACTGGTCCAGAGGCTTGGATTGTCACTTTTTATTGAGTTACAAGTTGAGATGTGCAGGTTCTGTGGCATCAGCACCCCCATCCCTCCCCCCCTTGGGCAACAAAAGCTACCAGTGCCAGGGAATGGGGGTGGGGGGATCTTGGGCAATGGGGCAGGGCCCCAAGGGTCCCTGGACCAAGCACAGCTGACATGTAAGACAGAGTGGGGTGGGCGCCACCTTGGCCATGACCATGGCCATGGCTTTGGGGGTGGGGGGGGGGCTTCTGTACAAGGTCATCCTTAGCAGAGGTCTCTGCTACAGCTGGGTGGGCCCTGGAGGACACAAGCAGAGTGGGGGTATGTCCACCTGGCTCCCTCGAATGTCATGCCCAGCCCAGCCAGCCTGGGGCGTCTCTCGGGCCTGACCCTGCCCACCAGAGCGACCGCCCACCCAGGTCCTGGCTGCAGACCCGGCACTGGCTCCCAGCCTCCTGCTCATCTGCAATGCCCCGCTGGCTCAGCCGCTACTTCTTCTCCTCCAGGGGTACAGGCAAGGGTGCTGGCAAGGTGTTGGGCGGGGGCTCAGGCTCCCAAAGCAGAAATTCGTGGAGCAACGTGTTGACCGTCTCAGGGCACTCCATCATCACCATGTGGCTGCCTTCGTCTATGAGCTTCAGGAAGGCCAAGAGCAAGATCTGCAGGGGACACAGGCTCAGGGCATGTGCAACAGGTTGCCCTGAGACTCCCCGCCAGCTACCTATGCCATGTAGCATCTGGAAATCCCTCCTGCAGTCTACCCTTCATAGTTCTACTTCCACCCAAGGGGGAGCTGGAGGATGGCCTGTCACCCTGCTGGAGCCCAACTCAGGATTCATCCATTCCACAGTTACTTATGTTTCTACAATGTGTCCAGAGCAGGGTTTCTCAACACCAGCACTACTGACATTTGGGGCCAATCCTTCTTTCCCGTGGGGCTGTCCTGTTCATTGCAGGGTATTGAGCTCATCCCTGGCTTCTACCACCAGATGCCAGTAGCACGCTTCCCTTAACACCCAAGTCTCAACAACCAAAAATTCTGCAGACATTTCCAAGTTTCCCTTGGCAGGGGTGCAGAATCATCTCTGGTTAAGAACTGCTGGTCCAGAGCTATTCCAAGTGCTAATGATCCTAGACCCCTTTTTTGGCAATCTCTGATCTAAAGAACTCCCTGGTCTACTCTCTCCCAGAATTCTGTAGCCTGCCCCACTCATTGGTCACTTACGCAAATCCCAGCTGTGAAGAGCACCTTTTATTGAGCTACAAGTTGGGATGTGTGGGTTCTGTGGCACCAGCCCCCCATCCCTCCCACCTTGGGCAACAAAATCTACCAGTGCTTGGGAATGGGGGTTGGGGGGTCTTGGACAATGGTGGGGAGTCCTGAGGGTCCCTAGACCAAGCACAATTGACAGTGCACAAGACTAACAGCTGGCCAAGATGGCCCTACTTTCTGGATTGCTCGATCTAAACTCTCACATCCCTAGGGCTGAAGAACATGGTCAAGCTCCCCTGGGCTGCACAAGGGGGATTTAGGAAGCCAATGGCCGGGGTGCTGAGCTCCTACCTCAGCCATGCGCTGGTCTTCCTCCACCGGCACAAACTTGTCATGCATGCCATGGACGAGAAGGACAGGCACGGTAAGCTCAGCATGGTAGACCTCGTCACCCTCGGGCCAGTACTGGCCACTCATCATGGCCCGCAGCACGAAGGATGACACATTGAACGCATTGCCCTCTTTCAGTAGCTGCTTCTCTTTGGCCCCTTGGCGGGCAAAACCAGCCCTGGTGGGAGGGAAGCACCGCTGGAGCCCTCATGCCATTCGGCCCACCCGGGGTGCCCCATGCCAGCCTCTCCTCCCACACAACTTGAGGAGCTGCTGGGGTCAACCAGAGCTGTGTTCACTCACTTGAGGAAGCTCCAAGCCAGGCAGGGCGACAGGCAGTGCAGGACACACGTGGGCATGTTGAAGATGGAGCAGAAGCTGGGCTCCAGGGCCGTGGGGCCCCCGCCGTTGATCATGATCACCTTGTGCACCAGGTCTGGGTACTCGTGCGCCAGGAACGTGCAGAAAGAGACACTGCCCAGTGGGTGGGTGGGGTTGAAGGGGGATGGTCAGCAGAGTACAGGCAGTGAGGGGGTTAATGTACACACCTTACCCCAGGGGCAGGTCTCTGAAGGCCAAAGTTCTTCCCCTAGGATCTGTGGGCATTGGGAGGGGGTGAGGGATGGGTGGAGCATTTGAATGTTCTGAATGGTAAGGTTGTGTGTGTATGTGTTGAGGGTAGATTTTTTTTTTTAGGATCTGAATCTAGAACTTTCATCAGATCCTCAAAGTCACCATGACCTACAAAGGGATAAGAATTACTTATTGCCAATTGTTGGGAAAGCCATCTGATTAAATAAACCCTTTGGCTGCCCAGAGAAGGTCACGGTTTCCTGTGTATCCCTTCCCTTTAAGGATCTTCTCTCACTGACCTCTGGTGTGCCACATCGGCCTGCCTTATATAAAGTAGAAGGGTGCAGCCTGAGGAGCCCCCCAGTCCAGCTCCTCATTCCCTCTAAAGCTGGCTGCTTATTTCTGTAAACTAAGTTTACAATTTTGTAAATCTGTAAAATATTTTATAAATAAAGTTTTATTGGAACACAGCCACCCCCCTTTTTACAATAATGGCTGCTTTCCTGCTGTAGCAGTAGAGTGGTGAAATTCCAACAGAGACTGACATATGACTCAGAAACCTAAAATATTTACTGTCTAGCCCTTTAAGAAAAAGTTGGCCAATCTCTGCCAGAAAGAAGGACAATGGGACAGGCAGGAGTTGGGTGGACCTGACTCACTGAGTATCCTTGGGTAGACTGCTTAACCTCTCTGAGTTTCCCTCTCCACACCTATGAAAGAGGAACTGTGCTGACCTCATGGCATTGTTATGGATCATAGGAACTGTCACAGATGAGTGCTTATTTAGTTGGAGGAATCATTTAGCATAAGCATCCACTTTGGGGGTTGTTATCACATAAAAAAAATAGGTTACCTCTCAGTCTTGCTTCCTTTCTTTCAAAAGTTTATGTAACACTTTTTCTTGTCTCATTGCATGGGATACAACCACTAAAACAATGGTTCTCAACCTGGCTGGCTGTTTGGATTCTGCCTTGCCTCCTGGGTGAAGGAGGAAGTGGTACCAAATAATGGTGATCAGGTGGCACCCAGATCCAGAGTCTTCCATAGAGAAGGCTCTCATGTAAATGCGAGATGATATTATCGATCACCTCTTTAAGAGAGAGTGAATTAAAGCAAACTGTGCCTTGTAAATAGAATTCACAGGATTCTAATTAGTCCCTCCTTGGAGCCCTTGAGATCTCCAGGGCAAGCAATTTTTGAACTTAGTTGGAAACAGTGGTTTTTAGCCAGGAATAATCCTACCCCTGAGGGGAACTTGGGCAGCGTCTGAAGACATTTCTTATTGTCACAATTACCACCAGGCCATTCTGCTAGTGTTGTCTAGTGGGTAGAGGTCAGGGATGCTGCTAAACATCCTACAGGGCACATGAAAGCCCCTCACAGAAATGAATTCCTGGACCAAAAATGTCAATAGTGAGAAATTCTGCTTTAAAACAATGTTAAACAATAGCAGTAGTGGTAAGAATCCCTGTTTCGTTGCAGATGTTAATGGGATTTTTCAATGGTGGAAATCAGTTTTGTGACAGGGGTGTCCAGTCTCTGTCTGCCCCCACCCCTTATTCCTACCCCCACCCCAGCATTGGCTCACCCGTAGGAATGCCCAATGAGCACATTTCGCTTCTTGGCATAGCGCTTGAAGATGGCGCGCATGTCCTCTGCCAGCGCATAGAAGGTATAGGCTGCAGCCACCTGGGGTGCTGAGCTGGCCCCATGACCGGCCAGATCCGGTGCCACCACCTCATAGCCCAGGCGCACAAAGAAGTCCAGCTGCTCCTTCCAGATGGCCAGGGAGCCACCAACACCGTGGATGAAAAAGAGCACCACATCTGCCTGTGTGCCCTTGCAGCTGGTGATGCGCTTCTCACAGTCAATGTGGATGGTCCGCTTGGGGCGCCGGGCTCGCCGCCGTCGCCCGCCACTGCCACTCCCGGTGCTGACAGGGCCTGAGCGGCCATCGCTGCCTGCCGGGTCCGCCAGCTCCACTTCTAGAGAGACTGGCGGCTCCCCAGAGCCATTCTGCCCATGCAGGAGGTCAGCTCGTGGTGCCCGGCCCAGGTTCTCCACCAGTAAACGCCCGTTGCGGTACACAGTGATTCGGCGCTGGCAGCGGACCAAGCCGGACCGGTCCCCCTGGGCTGCCTCAGGCAATGGTGGAGGTGGGGCGGGGGCCGGAGCAGGTCCAGCATGCTTCACCCGCAGTACGCGGCCAGGCTTGACCTCCACAAAGGTGTAGCCATCGCTGGACTCAACGCTCTCCAGTGGCCCCACTGCATTGGGTGGAGCACCCAACAGGCAGCAGAAGAACCCGTCGGTCACCCCGGTCAGCATGATGTGTCCTGTGAATGGGGGAGACAGCTAACTCAGGGACCCTCAGAGCTGGGAGCCCTCCACCCCTCCACACCACCCAATTCCCACACCTGAATCAAGTGAGTCACCCTGGGAGGCACCTTCTAGGCGCCAGTTTATGGAGGACCAAAGCCAGTCAAGCACCAAGATATTCTGTCTGGTCAGTGCCTGAGTGGTGGTTGGCCACACTAGAGAGGCCTCCGTAGGGAAGGTGATGTAGTCAGGGGGTCCGTCCTAGAGAGGGGAACATTGTGGCAAATGTGGCCCAGCCCTGAGGACCTCCCCCAGCTCAGGTTTGTAGCAGTTATGGTTTCCTAAACACACTCATTCATTCATTCATTCATTCATTCATTCATTCACACATGCACTCTTTGACTGACTCACTGTCACTAAACTAACATGTTGTGTGAGCCTCTGAAAGCATCTAAAAATGCTCCAATCCCAAGTCTCAAAGCCTGGCTCCTGAAAGGTGAGGCACCAGGAGACAGAGTTTGGGACTGAGCTCCAGAGGCTTTGTCCATATCTCTCCAAGACCATGGGGTGCTGGGTTTGTTTCACAGACAGACAAGCTGAGGCTAAAACACTGGATTCTGGGGGTCTGCCTAACCCCTAATGGTGGAGATGAGGGTGGAGAAGGCAGTGCTCTGCCTGGGGGCCTCCAGGTCTCCATCCTGCTCCGTGGGCCACCCCTCCCGTGTCCATAGCAACCACCGGCAGTTACATAACTCAAGGGGGATACCCGCGCAGCACACCCCCATTGTTTAGGGCCTGGTGATGGGACCAACCCTTCCCTCTCCCCATCCTTGGCGCTCCAGGGATAACGCACGCCGCCGAAGGCCTTGGGTGGCTTATACTTGCTGACGGAGGGAGAGCAGGCCGCACCCCTCACCTCCGGCAGGGTCCCAAGCCGAGATTGCAGAGGGTAACACCGATGCGCCACGCCAGCCCCCCTCCCTAGTGCCAGGCCCCTGCCTCCTAAGTGTCTATAAGCACTGTGGTGGGGTCAAGGCCACTGGGGTCCCACGACTTCCAAACAGCCCGAGCGCCGGCTTTGTGGACACTCCCCTCCGAAGTCGAAGCCCTGGAGGCCTCGATGTCCCCTTCCCAGGGCCCACTGCCCACTCACCTCATCGAGGGCCCCGGGCCCGGGGCAGGGCAGAGGGGTCCCAGGGAGAGAAGCCAGCGTCCGCCTGCAGGCGTCGTTTACATGGTGGCGCGGGGTCGGACCAGGCGCGTCTACACGGGACGGCGCGGGCTAGAGACGGTCAGCGAGGGGGCATCCCACAGCAGCTGAACAAACCGGCCCTTTAAGTCTCTCCCCGGGGGGGCGGAGCCGCGTGCCGACGGACGGGCATCTCGACCAATCGCAGCTGCAGACTGACCTGCCCTAGTTAGACTATCAATCAGAAGCGTCGTCTCGGGACGGGGGCGGGCTCTGCAAGCAACGGCCTAGCCCACTTCAGGGACTTACAGAGGTAGAGAGAGGGAGGTATTGGGCCTGGCTCACGGCCGAGAAGGGGTCACATGTTGGGGTTTGCCGAGCTCAAGGGGACGGCACCCAGATCCCCCTCGCTGCGAATAGGATCCCCTCCGCCGCCGAACCGCCCTGGTCCCTCCAAACGAAGCCCCCGTGCCCTTCTCTCTGTGCTGACCTTTCCATTTAGAGACTCCTAGATATTTTCAATTTCAGGTGGGGAAACTGAGGCTCATAAAGGGCACAAGGTCACAAGGCAAGTGGAGTGGGGGGGAGGGGCGCAGAGATGAAATTTGGAACTACGGTTGTTTGATTCAAAGTCCTGTAAATTTATTCGTTAAAGCTTTAAACAGAAGTCTTAGCGCTATGGGTAATTAGGGAATTGGAGTTTTCCAGATGACTCTGTGGTCCCGGCTGGAGTCAGAGAGCCCAGATTTCAAATCCAGCCTCTGCCCTTTGCAGATATGTGACCTTGGGCAAGTTGCTTTCCTGAGACTCCATTTATTTATCTCTGTGAAATTAATCCCCTCGTGAGTTCTCCATGCAGGTGAAACAGCATTGTAAGCGCTCAATACTTTATTGGCACTATTGTACTGGTGTATAGTCTTGTAGTGGTTTGCTAAATGACGGTGCGGGTAGGATGGGCTTCCGAGGACAAAGGGTTAACCATTCCTTGCCCACTGCCAACTCCTAAAATTTGCTTCCAGAGCTGTTAGGTCCAGCCACCCACTCCTGCCCACTCGAGTGCTCCTGGGAGACTATTGCAGAAACCCCCCCCACCCTCCAAGCTGGGAGATGCTGGAGTGCCTGCAGGGACTCAGCCCCAAGCTAGGTCTTTGAGAGGCCCCCAGGGCTTCTGGGAGAATGTGAGGACAGCCATGTGGGGGCAGCGCTCAGGGAGAGAATATCCGAGAAAGGGAATTTTAAAAGGTGAATAGGAGAGTACCAGACAGGGGAGGGCGTGGCCGAAATTCATGGATGTGTGTGTGTGTGTGTGTGTGTGTGTGTGTGTGTGTGTGTGTGTGTGGCTTCACAAGCCTTCCCGAAGAGCTGGATATTTTGCCCGAGACAATAGGTGTGTGAGAAGGGAATGGGCTTAGATCTGAGTATTTGAAAAATCCTTCTAGAGTCCTAACTGGGGCACTGTCAACGACAAGATTGCGAGCTTTCAGTCAGCAACTGGATCCTGAAGAGGAGCAGGGATCACCCTACGGATATCCAGCCAACTCGAACTCAGGCCTCCCGGGCTCTCTGCCACAGGAAAGCTGCCAGCCAGCTGTGTGCCATCTGCCCGGCTCCCGATGGAGGTAGGAGGATCAACTAGCCATTTCCTGCAGCTGCCACCAGCTGCGCCATCGCCAGCCCAGGGCACTCTCGGCCAGGAGACGGTAGCAGGAACTACAACTCCCAGCAGACCTCGGGATCTAATGCTTGTACGCATGCGCCTGCTGAAGAACTGCCGTTCTACTGTTACTAGTCCACAGGAGAAACTACACTAGCCTGTGGGTATGGCTGGTCACGTCTTTGGAGCGCAAGAAGTAGAACTACAATTCCACTAGGCTCCCGCGGCAATGAAAGCTTCGCCGTAGGAGAAACTACATTTCCCAGAAGTCTCCGTTCCGCAGCTGCGGAGCCTGAGTTTCGGAATAGCTGGCGGGTGTCAACGTGCTCAGCCGCTAGACATGGCTCTCTTGGGCATGTCCCTGAGTCGCCAGTTGTGTCCTGTCAGTAGGTCGGCGGCGATTCTGGGTGTCAGGTGAGTCCTTAGGGGAATTAGCCCGGTATCGGGGGCTGGACCCAGCTGTTTGCCTACCACACGACTTGCCAGTGCCTTACGCACTTAGCGCCTTTTGCAGCCAGGCTCAGTCCCGGCACGGATCCGGAAGCTCAGGCTTAGAGAGGTTGAGCGCATAACCGAAGTCACTCAGCGCTCCCTCTGACCTTTCTCGCTGTCTCTCTACCCTTGCAGGTGGCTCCAGCCCCAGGCCTTGTTGGGACTACCTGACGGCTGGGGACTCCCCGGCACGCAGTCAAGGCGGGGCAAGGCACGCGGGAATGAGTACCAGCCGAGCAACATCAAACGCAAGCACAAGCACGGCTGGACCAAGCGCTTGAGCACGCCAGCCGGCGTCCAGGTCATTCTTCGCCGCATGCTCAAGGGCCGCAAATCGCTGAGCCATTGAGCACAACGCTGCCGATGGGAGCCCCCACCCCCATTAAAGCATTTCCCTCCCCGCAGCAGTTTTTTTTTTGTGGGGAGTTTGGATGACTTAGACATGAGTGCTCCTCCAATTGTGAGGTTGGCCCGGGGCCAGAAGTCTGGAGTTGGACTGGAAGGGCCAGTAAGAAGTCAGACCTTGCCAAGTCCCTTTTTACGCGTTTGCAATAGGAAGAATTTCTAACATACTGCAACAGTCCACGGAATAGTACAGTGAACCTCGTGTACTAACCCATTTCTGACCACCAATTACCTACAACCCGTCCTACCCGCTCCTGTGTTGTTGCTGTTGTTGTTTTTGAAGCAAATTTCAGGCATCCGGGTATTCTGTAAATATTTAAGAATAAATCTCTCCAAAATAAGGGCCCCTTAAAACATAATCACAAGACTTTTCACACCTAGACAAAGCCAGTAATTCCTTAATATTATTAAATGTCTAAATTTTCACTTGTCTTATATATAACTTTCACAGGTCTAGAAAGGCTTGCGAGGAGGTGGGAGGGTTTGAAACCTCACTTGCGCCTTGGTGATTTGATGGATAACCTTGAGCAAGACCTTAGCCCTCTGAGGCTCATTTGTTTCCTGTAAAATAAGGTGTTAATTCTTTGCTGTGTTCCTGTTGGGGTAATAATACTTAGCTTCCACTTAGTAACCTATTCTGTACTTCCTACTACTGGATCCTTGTCCTCACCAGGCTGTCACTCGAGGACTCGGGTGTAGGGGCTTGATTGGTACCCAGGCAACGTGAACACAGCGGAGACAGGGCTATGGGAGCCTAGAGAAGGCTCCTGACTTGGCTTTGGGAAGAATGCATTCAGAAAGATCCCTGGAGGAGATCACAAGGTTTAGGAGGCCCAAAGGGAGAAGGGATTGCAAAGGGGTCAGGATAAAAGGTGGATGGGGGGAATGGTGGGGCCCAAACTTTGGAGCCGAGGAGGTGGGACTGGATCTTTCGGGGACTAGGGAACCACAGGAGGTATTTGAACAAGAAAGTCTGATTTGTCAGTTCAAAGACTTTGAAAGAACTAGTGCGGGAGCTGTTTAGGTAAGCCGGAACCTAAGGTTGGGGCCCAGGGGAGGCTGGGAGTGTTACGGTGGGCCCCTGTCTTCCGGGTCTGAGGTGGGAACCCGAAGAGACACGCTATGAAAAAGCATAACAAACCAGAGGAGATCTGGGGAACCCCCGGAGTTGCGAACTACAAATCCCAAGAAGCTTCCGGGGCGCGGCCTCCACCCATTTTCGGATTGTGCTGCCCTATCGCTTCCAAGTCCTGGGCGGGGTTTTGCTACCTCAACCGAACTTGACCACGAAGAAGGAGGCGTGGCAACCAATGGGAGCGTGACTTATCGGTATCTGGCCAGTGGGAGCGCGCAGAGACCGCATATTTTAGGGCGGGGCTAGAGGACGGGCCAATGACGGAAGGGCAACGGCGCCATCAGGGTGGGCTGTGCCGTGGCTGGAAGTTACTGTGCGGCGGCGGCTAAGAAGGCGGCTGTGGTGGCGGCGGTGGCGGCAGAGGCGGTAGCTGAGGCGGCTACGGAGGAAGCAGAAGATGGTAAGAGCGGCTGCCAGGCCCGAGCTCCCCATTCGCGTGACAAAATGGCGCCGCGGCCCGCCCACCTCCTGCAATTCCCGAATCCCCCACTTCCCTGCTCGGCTCCACAGGCCTGGCCCCGCCCCTCTCTCTGACCTATGACCCTCGACCCCTGGGCCCTGCGTGTGAGCTTCCTGCTGACCCCGCCTTGGCTTCTTCTACCCCTGACTCCACCTAGGTGTTTAGGCCCTCACACCTCATTCATTTCCGGGTCGTGGCTCCTCTGGAAATCGCCTACGGTGAGGATGGGGTCTCCTGAGACCCCCCAGCTCTGGCCTCGTTCTCGGCGCGCCGGGTCAGGGCCTCCTATTCGGTAGGGTTTGGGAGGCCGGTCTAGGCGTCGGGGCGGGGGAGGGGGCTTGACATCGTGACATGCGTTCTTTGTCGCCAAAGTGCGACATTGCAGGTTGTCTGGATCCCCCAGAGTCCAAACCCCACCCCCACTATTCAGGGCACCGACTAGCCCTTTAGAGGGAACAACTTCATCTTTCTGATATCCAAACCTCATAGGGTTGTGACAGTTTAGGGAACTGACGTCGTAAAGGGTTTAGGACAGTGAAGTTAACAGATAAGCTGGGTGACTCCCGGTCTGTGACATCCTCTTCCACCTGTCTCCAAATCTTGAAGTGGGGATAATGCCACCTTGTAGTTGGGAGTTTAAAATCCCCTTTAGGCCATTTGCTCATCCTGGGTTTTGGGTGTGGTGATTCTTTGGGGTTCAGTTCCCCAGCCTGTAAAGTGGAATGGTGACCCAGCCTCAGAATTGGGCTGAAACCCCGCCCCTCCCACCTGCCGCTATTTGGCATTCGAAAGGCTGGCAGGGATGATGGAAGCTTTTGTCCGGACAAGTCAAAACCCCAGCGTTTCAACCAACAAATCACAGCCCTTGGGATGGGCAAAAGAAGACTGCTGGTCAGGAAGGAGATGGAAAAGTGGGTTCCTAGAATGAAGGTACCCCAGCCTGGCTGGTGTTCTTCTGGATTTGTCACTGCAGGCTTACCGCCACGACCGGTCTGTAAGGGCTCTGTTGGCCTTGCCTCTAGGACACGTCGTCAGTCTTTCCACGGCTCCCCACCCCGGGCTCTGCCATCTCCTGCCTGGATATCTGCGCCAGGCTTCTCCCTGGTCTCCTTGCCTCCATCCTGCCCCACTGGCAGTTTGTAATTCACCTGAAACCAAATTATAACACTTTATAACTTATAAAACGCTCCAGAAGCTTCCTGTTGTAACCCAGATGAAGTCTCAGCACCCCAGGCCCCTGCCCACCTCTGTGACCTCAACCCAGGCTCTGTACTCCTGCCTCCCAGAGCTCCAGCCACACCAGCTTTGTTTGCACGTCCTTACCCTCCAAGTCCCTGCCACCCCCTGCCTTTTCACACGCTGCTCCTGTTTGGAATGCTCTTCCTCCTGTGAGCAGCACCTCCTCAGAGGGCCCCTTGGTGACATCAGCCTCAGCATCTCTCTTCTCTTAGCACACCGTTTCTTTTCCTCACCTTGCATGGGTTGGGTCACTGTGGGCTGCCCAGAAGGGGACTGACACACAGATGTTCAGTGAGTGTTTGCCAAGGCAGTGGACAGCGTCTGGGCTCAGCTGGGGCTAGGGTTTGTCTGGCTGAGGTGAGGTTTCTCCCTGTGGCTGAGGACTTGTTTCCCTGCTTACCTGACGGCAGGTACAGGCAGAATCCTGTCTTTGTACATTTATTCAGCACAAACGCAGTGATGCTAACAGCTTCATTCTGAGGAGCTCTGTGCAAAGCTCTTTCCCTGTGTTGTCTTACTGAGACTCAGAACAACCCATGTAGGGAGCCCTGTTGTGATCCCCAGTTCACTGGAGAAGATGCCAGGCTGGGAGGTCATGTAGCCAGGGAGGAGCCCAGCCCTGATTGAGTGCAGGTCTGAGGGTTTCGACCCTTTCCATACTCTGCTGCCGGTCCCGTGTGAGCCCCATTAGGGTGAAGTTGGCCCTTCCTTGCCCTCTCCTGATAGGGAGGCGCCAGTCCAGCACGGGAGATGGGCATGTAAACAGATGCCTTCTTCAAGGTATGAGTGCAGCTCTGGCAGAGGCCCCTGAGGTGTGTGGAGAAAGAAGGGGTAGGGGGCTGTTGTTGAGCTGGGCAGAGAGGTTGGCAGGTGTTTCCCACATAGAGAAAAGGGGAGCATTCCTGGAGGGTGGCCCAGCATGGACTAAAGGTGTTTGTGGCAGGAGGCGAGTGAGAACCAAGCACAGCCAGAGCTGTGAAGGGCTTTGAGCCAAGACAAGGACCCCGTCCTCCTGCTTCAGGTCTCAGTGCTTGTATCGTCTCTGCTCTGCAACCTTCCCTGACCCCTCCTCCTCTGCCCCCCAGACCAGCGGACCTTCCCCTCACTGCTTTGGACCTGATACAGCATTTCAGGGTACCCTCTCTTCAAGTCCATTTTACATTCACTGTGCAGTCCTTTGATCCATCCCTCTGTGCCCTGCATGGGGTACTCCTGGGGTCAAGAGCAGGTCTGCTGTGCCCTCCCAATGCCCTGGTGCCTGGCTTGGGTCTGCCACATAGGAGGGTTCCCAGAAAGCCTGTCTGGCTGAATGAAGCTGGCCCCGTAGTCTTGGGTTGAGCTGGGGTAGGGGTTCTGGGTCAGGAGAGGCAGGGGTGAGAGGCTTTGAGCTGGCTTTGGAGCAGTAGGTCACCCAAATGGGAGAGCTACCTCCTGAATGGGAACAGGAGGCTTGTCTGCATTCCAGCCTCCCTGGCTGGCCTGTCCTGCTGAGGTCTCACTGGGGCTCCCCCAGAGGTGAGGACACCTGCTCCTGCCTGCCCCAGAGGGTGGTGGCAGATCACCTAACAGTGGCTTCCCCAAGGACGCAGCACGTAGGCTCAGGCATGGGAATGGACTCCTGCGCCCAAGTGGTTAACATAGCCTCTAGGGCCTCTGAGCCCTTGGGTTTCAGACAGGGAAACAGCCACCAGAACATCACGTAACAGGAGCTTGGCCTCTGAGCGCAAACCTGGATTCAAGTCGTCTTCCTCATTTTCTTGTTGGGGCTTGATCATCTCAAATGAGTGCCATGACCTTTCTGCCTCAGTTTCCTTATCCTCGTGACAGAGTGATTCCAGACCAGGAAGCCCCTGGTCCAGGGCAGGCCATGTGGGAAACCCCTCCGTGGCTGTCCCATTCCAGGCAAGGTGACAGTGCAGTGTTGCACCTGCTGCTGTTCTAAGAAGTCACTCCCTGCCCACAGCTCCTGGTCTTTATCCCTGCCCTTCACCCCCATGCTTTTGTGTCTGAGTTTCCTGAGGTGGACATGGCTCCCCTTGGCCTTTATTTGTCCATCTCAAGACTGAGTCTCCTCCCACCTCCCCTCTCCACCAGAGTCACAGTCCTCCTGCTCCAGAGCCCTCACCCTTGTGTGCCCAGCTAACCCCAAAGTGTCAGGGACAAAGGACTTTTCAAGAGTCAGGCTGTGAAAGAATTCTGTTGCTGGCTCTCCAGCACTTTGTGGGCCTGAGATTGCTGAGGCTGCCCCAGGCAAAGGGTACAGGGAGGAGCAGCCTGCTCCCTCTCAGTCTCCGGCATTTACCCTGGGAGGCCTCCCCTTCATGCTGAAGCCTTTGGGTGTGGGAACCCCAGGAGCAGCCCTTAAGCTGACTCTGGGCCACACAGTGCTTTAGGAAAAGTTCAGCCAACCCTTAAAACCTGACGCTGTAACACTGAAGTTGGATTTCTGGGTTTTCTTGGAACTTGGGAGCCAGTCAACACTGGGCTCCCAGTTCTTGTCTCAGCCGCCCTGCCCCCTTCACCGGTCTTCACTCCCATTTATTGCCACACTGGCGCATGGGGTTTTTACGGTGGACAAGGTATTCTCCACCTGGGTGTCTGTTAAAGGTGGAGAAACGTAGACAAGACTGGGAATTTATTTTTATTTCTTTCAAGTATATTTGATTGCTCTGGCTGGTGTGGCTCAGTGGATGGACTGCTGGCCTGAAAACCAAAGGGTCGTTGGTTGGATTCCCAGTCAGGGCACATGCCTGGGTTGCTCGCCAGGTCCCCAGTAGGGGGCACATGAGAGGCAACCGCACATTAGTGTTTCTCTCCCTCTCTTTCCCTCTCTCTAAAAATAAATAAAATCTTTTTTAAAAATTTGAAGTATACTTTACTGATTGTGTTATTACAGTTGTCCCACTTTTTCTCCCTTTGCTCCTGTCTGCCCAGTACCCCTCTTCCTTCCAGCAATCCTTCCTGCCTTAGTTCATAGCCATGGGTTGTGCAAATAAGTTCTCTGGATTCTCTATTTCATATACTGTTATTAACATTCCCCTGTCTATTTTGTACTTACCATTTATGCTTTTTAATCCCTGCATCTTTTCCTCCATTCTCCCCCTCCCCTTCCCTGCTGATAACCCTCCATGTGATCTTCATACTTATGATTCTGTTCCTGTTTTGGCTGTTTGCTTACTTTGTTTATTTATTTTTTAGATTCAGTTGTTGATAGTTGTGAATTTTTTGCCTTTTTTTAAAAAAAGATTTTTATTATTTATTTTTAGACAGAGGGGAAGGGAGGGAGAAAGAGAGGAAGAGACACATCATTGTTTGGTTGCCTCTCACATGCCCCCTGCTGGGGACCTGGCCCACACCCCAGGCATGTGCCCTGACTGGGAATCAAACCGACGACCCTTTGGTTCGTAGCCTGGCACTCAGTCCACTGAGCCACACCAGCCAGGGCAATTTGTTGCATTTTTAATGTTCATAGTTTTGATCTTTTTCTTATGTAATTCCCTTTAACATTTCATATAATAAGGGCTTGGTGATGATGAACTCCTTTAGCTTTACTTTGTCTGGGAAGCACTTTATCTGCTCTTCCATTCTAAGTGATAGCTTTGCGGATAGAGTAATCTTGGATGTAGGTCCTGACTTTCATCACTTTGAATACCTCTTGCCAGTCCCATCTAGGCTGCAAAGTATCTTTTGAGAAATCAGCTGACAGTCTTATGGGCACTCCTTTGTAGGTAACTCTTTGCTTTTCTCTTGCTGCTTGTAAGATTCTCTTTTTATCTTTAACCTTTGGTATTTTGATTAAGATGTGCCTTGATGTGGTCCTCTTTGGATCCAACTTGTTTGGGACTCTCTGTGCTTCCTGGACTTGTATGTCTGTTCCTTTGCCAAATTAGGGAAGTTTTCTTTCATTATTTTTTCAAGTAAGTTTTCAATTTCTTGCTCTTCTTCTTTTCCCTCTGGCACCCCTATGATTTGGATGTTGGCACGTTTGGCAATGTACCAGAGATACCTTATACTATCCTTGTTTTTTTGAAATCTTGTTTCTTCATTCAGTTCTGGTTGAATGTTTATCACTTCCTTTTGTTCCAAATCGTTGATGTGAATCCCAGCTTCCTTTCCTTCTCTGTTGGTTCCCTGTGGATTTTTCTTTATTTTACTTAGTGTAGCCTTCATCTCTTCCTTTATGTTGTTGTCGTGCTCAGTGAGTTCTTTGAGCATCTTCATCACCAGTATTTTGAACTCTGCATCTGATAGGTTGGCTCTCTCCATTTCATTTAGTTCTTTTTCTGGGGTTTTGTTTTTTGTTCTTTCATTTGGGCCACATTTCTTTGCTTCCTCAATTTGGCAGCCTCCCTGTGTTTGTTTCTGTGTATTAGGTAGAGCTGCTTTGACTCCCTGTCTTAGTAGCGTGGCCTATTGTCAAGAAGGCACCTGTAAATTGTGTGGGGCGGAGTCTTAGGTAATCACCAGGGTGGGGCAACCTGCTTCAACTCCTTTGTGACTTTGTGTGGGGGGAGGGCTTGGAGAGGGGACTGTGCTGCTACCTGGCTTCTGGAGGTTCGCCTGGCACACGCCCTTTTTCCAGTCACTTCACCCACTTCTGTATATGACTGGTGCCCTTCCAGCTGTTACTCTGGGGTTGAATCCCAGAGTGGGTGGGTTTGTGTAGGTTTTAAGATCATGCGGGTCCTCTAAGCAGAGTTTCCTGAAAATATGGCAGTTTCTTCTGCCACCCCAATCCCCACTGGTTTTTACAGCCAGAAGTTATAGCCAGAAGGGATTTATCTTACCAGTGCTGGAACCTTGGGCCGTGCGGTCTGGCCTGGGGCTGAGATCTCTGGCTCAGAAGGTATTCCCCCCCACACTTGAATGTGGGACCTCCCATGTCCCTTCCACCGCCAGTACCTTTCCACGCCACACTGTGCCTCTGCCTGTCTCCGTGTCGCCGCCCCTCTTACCCATCTTGGGTGCATGTGGCTTCTTTAAATCCTTGGTTCTCAGACAGTTTGATTTTCTGACAGTGCTGGGCGTTACTTGTTTTGAGGTTAGTTGTAATTCTTTATGTGGTTGCACGAGGAGGTGAAGTGTCTACCTCTGCCTCCATCTTGACCAGAAGTCCAAGATCAGGAGTCTAATATTCAACAAGCACAGAGGACAGACAGATATGCAGTTGGACAGGCCTGGTCCAACTCCTCACCCTGCTGCTTGTGGTGTGACGTAACAGAAATGGCCTGTGCTCTCTGAGCCTGTTTTCCCACTTCTTGCCGTGTTACAGGGCTGTTGTGAGGACCCTGAGGTAGAACATGCACTTCCCTCGGGCTTGGTTACTTTTCTCTGGTCATACAGGGTACACATCAGGTGGCCAGCTCAAGCATGTGTCCCAGAAACTTAAAACACAACAGAAAGAAGGAAACTAGAAGTCACCTAGAGGCCCGACCTACCACTGCAGATGCTCCTGGGCTGGTAGGGTTTCTCACTTACCATCTTCCCTGTCTTTTAGGCAGATTTTTTGAAAGGACTGCCCGTCTACAACAAAAGCAATTTTAGTCGATTTCATGCTGACTCAGTGTGTAAAGCCTCGGTGAGTACAGGTTCAGGGAGCTGTGTGTGTGTGTGTGTGGTGGGGCGGGGGGTGATGTGCACTTCCCCATCAGCATCTTGCTGGGAGCAGAAGCTGATCTTTAAGCCCATCTCCACCTAAGATCTTTGCACATCTTCTGATCTGCATTGAAGGGTGGGTCCCATATCAAGGGGTAAAGGGACCCTCATCACCCCCTACTTCTAACTCACCTCTCCCGGACCCTCCCACAGAATCGACGCCCCTCAGTCTATCTGCCCACGCGGGAGTACCCATCTGAACAGAGTAAGTAGCCCCTGTCACCATGTCCTGTGCAGGCTGCTGAGGGGAAAGGTTAGAGGGCAGTGCAGGAGGCAACCCGTGCGACTCTAGTCAGCTCCTCGCCCTTGGGCACAGTGGGAAGCGTGGCTTTGTGCACGACCCTCCTCATCTCCACACACTGGCATCCACATCCAGTGCCTTGGGGGCCCCAGTTGGCTCTTGTCTATCACTCACCGGCCCTCTCCCCATCACCTGACAGGTGTCCCCCCGTCAGCTCCACGACACAAACCCCAAAATGATTACTGTGGGGCAGAGACCCAGCCTAACCTGGGTGGACAGCACGGGCAGGGATTATCCAGATGGAGGGGCCTGCAGGGAAAGGCCTGGAGCCTGCAGAGCAGGAGGTGGTTTATCATGGCCATTGTGTTTTTTATTTTTATTTTATCTTTTTAAAGATTTTATTTTATTTTTAGAGAGAGGGGAAGGGGAGGGAGGAAGAGGGAGAGAAACGTCAATGTGTGGTTGCCTCTCACATGCCCCTACTGGGCACCTGGCCCGCAACCCAGTCATGTGCCCTGACTGGGAATTGAACTGGAGACCTTTTGGTTCGCAGTCCAGCACTCAATCCACTGAGCCACACCAGCCAGGGCCACGTGTTTTATTTTAACCACAGAAGAGCATGCACAGGGCCCCTGACGGTTGGTTTCTATGGTCACTGGGGTGCAGTTGTGTAGATCTGTGCCTCTGATTGGCCTGGGGAAACATATGAGCCTGCGGGCAGGAGCTCCTCTCAGGACCCAGTGTGGAAACCTGAATGCAGTAGTGGATTCCGCCTTTCTGAGAAGCAGAGACCCCAGAGCAGCTGGCTCAAGCCCCTGGTAGTAGCTGTGAGCTCAGGAGGGAAAACACTTGGCTTCCTGAAAATTTCCAGGTTGGGGTAGTAACCTGAGTCCCAGAAAAGCCACTCAGGGCAGAAATGGCCCTGGAGGCCAAGGAGGGATGAGCACCATCCTGGGAAGGGCAGTGCTGGCCAGGATGGAGGCTGGACCATCTGCAGCCGTCTACCCTGCTGCCTCTTCCTGCAACTTTACCTTTCCTCTTTCTTCCTTAGTCATTGTGACAGAAAAAACGAACATCCTTTTGCGCTATCTACATCAGCAATGGGACAAAAAGGTAAGGCCCGTAGGGTTTGGGTGCTGGGACTCAGGGAACATGGTGCCCAGCACAGAGGCTCTGAGTGGGGGAAGGACATGGGTCTGGGAGACAAGGGGTTCGAGTGAAGTCTTGAGGGCTGAATAGGAGTTTGATAGGCAGTCCAGGAGAGGGAAGAGTGTTCCAGAAGAGGGGATGGCAGTGCAGAGGCCACAGAATTGTGATGCTCGGTGGACAGGGGCTTGGCCAGCCGTACCAAGGCTCAGGCACCTCCAAAACCCAGCTCCTGCAGCTTGCAGCCAGCACAGTCCTGGCAGCAACTGGACACTAGTGTGATTATCTGGAATCTTTCTTCAGTGGCAAAACATATACATGGTTAAAATCCAGGTGATACAAGAGTGTGTGGCTGCTGTGAAAAGTCCTCTCCCCTCCCCTCCCTTGAATAGGCTGCCTTTTTAACACACAGGATGTTTTTCTCTTTCTTTACTGAAAATCTCCACCTATTGTTTTATGACAACATCAGTTTGTTTTTTACCTCACATTGAACATCTGACAGCAGTCTGCTCCGGGCGAGGTTGAAGAGGGACTCCATGATGAAGTGACTGCTTAGAAAACTTGAGCCCCTGGCCCACGCTGGCCCCCTGCTCAGCCCCACAGGCCTTGATTCCCACCAGTAGGGAAAGGTTCTCCCACACTGGGGCCACCTTCCTCTCCTGCGGCAGTGCATGGGCTTCCCCAGGGCTCACGAGGGCCCTTTGTCCTTTAGCAAGGTGCATCATTCCTCAGGACATTTTGGGCCGTATGTGGGTCCTTGTAAGCCATGGTGACTCTGCAGTACTCCTTACAGGCCCACAGCCCCCGGGGACTGTGGCTTAGTGGGGCAGGTCTGGTGGTGGGAGGGGCTGCCCAACCAGGGGCCCTGGGTTTACCTCGCGACTGCAGACCCAGCTTTGTGACCCCGGCAGCAGGATTCGGGGAGGTTACCCAAGTGAAGTCTCAGTGGCCCCCTCCTTCCCTTGGCCCCCAGAACGCTGCCAAGAAGAGAGACCAGGAACAAGTGGACCTTGAGGGCGAGAGCTCGGCTCCTCCCCGCAAAGTCGCACGGACCGACAGCCCAGACATGCACGAGGACACTTAAGGCTCTCAGTCCCCGGTCGGTGCCTCCTGTCTCGTCTGCTCCTCCCCTGCCTGCCGTGTGTAAGCACCCACCCGCCCGCGCCCCGCCATGCACACCACTTCCAACCTCATAGGAGCCGATGTATTTATTTTCCTTGAGTCTTTATTTATGCTGTAAAATGTACCGAGCGATGGTTAAAGGGGACATCAGACCCAGTAGTGTGATGTTGGTAGATGCTTCTTAAAAAACAACATTGTTACTCACTGTCCCCCCCACCCCCCCATACCTCTCCTCCTGCTCCCCAGTCCTCTGGAGAACCAGAGTGTGTCTGCGAGTGTCTAGAGATGAGCCCTGCTGCAGCTGGGTGACTGGGGTGGGGCCCTTCTCCCACTTCCATCCGCTGGTCCGGCCTTAAAGACTCGGCCTTGACTCTAGTTCCACCGGGACCTATTCCATGCCCGGACCCTGCTCTGAGAGTGCACCACAGGGAGAAGTCAGCCCTTCCGGATCTTTCTCTTAAGTCATTTTATCATGGACTGGTGCGTGCTCCGTGTCCACCCCAATAAAAGGATCTTTCCTACTTGCTCTCGCGTCTTTGCTCCACGTGCCTCGCCCCAGAGGACCAAGCCACTGAGAGTTGTCTCATCATCACCAAGAGGAGCCAAGAGGGGCCTGCGTGAGCTGGGGCCCTGGGACCAGCTGGACTCTCCTGCAGGCCTGCTGCAGCCATCTTGCTCAGAGCCACGCCCTGCCTGGACCCACCCTTCTGCTTCACCTGTCAAGTGTCCCTGATGATCAGGACACCCCCAAGAGACTGTCCACACCAAGGACAGAGCAGTGGTAGACCCCACACCCAGGACATTGACAAGCAGGGTGGCACGCCCACCATCCACTGTGGAGACAGCCCCTGGTTGCAGAAGAAGACACGTGGAGTGCAGCGGAACGAAGGGGGCATTCAGGCTCCAGGCAGAAGGTTTGAGGCCCTGAGCACTGGGCCCAGGGTGGGGGCGGGGAGGCTGCTTCTTCCCCACCAGCCCTGGACAGGGACTGCAGTATTGGGGGTGGCGAGGGCTTGGGTCATGGAGCTGGAGGAGTGCCTGCCCCAGGTTACCCTCATGGAGGGTTCTTCCTGAGACAGACTGCTTGGGTCTGGGCTGCCTAGCACCACCCTGGGTGGAAGATTCCAGGGCAGGCCACCCGGTTGTGTCGTGAGGCCAAGGGGTTACAGTTCCCAGCTCGGGGCAGTGTCCATACCATGGGCTCCGTGTCGGGTCCCTGTGGTCACAGGGCAGCAGCTTGGAAAGTGCAAGCTTGCCGGTGGTTGTGCAGACATGGCCAAATCCCCAGAGGCTCTTTTACCCACTAGGAATCCCACTCCCAGGGGCTGGGCCAACCCTGGGCAGGCACGTGGCATTGCTGATTGTTAATGTCTGAGATGCTGGTGGGACAGCAGCTTCAAAGCCATGGGGCAGAGCAGGAGCAGGTGGCACCTGCACCCTTGCCTCCTGGCCCTGGCTCCACTTTGCATCATGCCAGTGCCATTTGTGGCAGGGGTTCCATGGCCATGCCCCACCCAGACATTTCTCTGGTCTCTTGGGTGTAGGCCCCTCAGCTGGCCTCTGCCCACTCCTCCTGCCTTTAGGGTCCCCATTACTCTGCTCCCCCAGATACCAAACTCTGCCTTCCCACACCTCTGTGCCTTTGCACAGGCTGCTCTCCTGCCTCCAGTGAACCCCAATTTCTCTTTCAGGGCCCTCCACAGTTCCCCTTCCTCACACTGGCTCCCCAAGCCCTGGGGTGAGGCCTGTTCAGGCTCCAAGACTTTGGGTGTGGATGAGGTGTGGAGAGAGGCCCCATCTGTCCCTGATCACACAGGGACACCCCAGCTTCTCGGGTCGGACAGCTGTCCCACGGTGGGGCATCCTGGCCACTCCCCGACTCCACCCTGTCCAGGGATCTCTGAAATGCAACATCCCCTCAACCTTTCAGCTCGGGCGCAAGGTGCCTTCTGATTTTCATCCCCAAGTTCTCCCCACTGCCCCTGGCTCCTCAGATGGCAGTTTGGGTGGCGGGTGTGCCAGGAAGTGCAGCTGAGAAGGGGACAGTGTCAACCCTGTCACCCTGCGGGGCTGCAGCTAACTCAGGGCCCAGGCCTGGCACCCAAACTCCCGAGTCCTTTCAGTACTTTGAGACTTCTTCCTTTGTTTAGGAAGCTGAAGACACAGCGGGCTTGAGGCTCAGTAGCTCCTCCCAGGGGCCTTGGGCCTGGAGTCGGCCCCCAAATCTGGGCCATTTCCGAGGTGGTACAGTCTGGAGTTTCCCCGTGTGGCCTCCAGACCCAGTTCTTAGGAGGAGGCACCAAGGCTGCAAGTAGGAAGACACCCACCTCAGGCTCACCAGGCCCCAGAGCCAGTGTCAACCTCAAGTTACCAGGCCCCTGAACCCCATTTCCATTGCTCTGTCCTCGGGCACTGTTGAAATATTCTTTTTATTGCATTTCTGCCGTTTTACAAAAATATGACAAAATAAATTAAAAACAAATAAATAATTGCCTGTTCTGTGTGTCTTCTGTTGTTTTTTTTGAGGAGGTTCCTATCCCCCATCCTAGCCAAAAGGAAAACGGCAGATAGGGGGGCTGGGCCCTCACCCCTGGAAGGGGAGGCCAATACTGGTGGCCCGAGGCCCAAAGCGTGTTTTCTGGGTGGTGGCTGCCGTCGGTGACTGCTACTGCATGAGAACAGGAAGGTAGGGCACGTGGCAGAGCTAGTGCCAGCCACTGGGCCAGCACACAGCCTGGGGGCTGGGGCTGGGAGAGGCTGCAGGGGACTCAGAGGATGGTGGCAGAGGCAGAGGCGCAAGGCTGTAGAAGCTGGCATCCCCTGGCAGGGGCTGGGGAGCAGGCAGGGGCCCAGCCAGGGCACAGGGTGGGCACTCTGTGTTGGTGGCAGGGGCCTGGCGGGGGGTGGTGCCTTCTCCCCCACAGCCCCAAGGCCCGTCCCACTGCCAGCAGCCGGCAGGTGGTGTCGGGGGCCCGGGCAGCGGCGTTGGCGTTGATGGTGCGGGGCTCCGGCTGCCGCGGGTGCGGAGGGCTGGGGCGCCCAAGGGGGCCAGCGCTGTCCCTGCGGAGGTGAGAGGGGCCGTTCCGGAGGATGCCGCCCTGCCACCAGACCTGACTGGGGACCCTGCCTCCACTCCCTCCCCAGTTTCTAGGCACATCAGGGCCTTATTGCTTCTGATCAGTTTTGGGTGCATTCCCGCCCCCCGCCCACAGCACTGGACCTTTACTCCTCTGGGGAGAGGCCAGTCTGAAAAACTCCCTCTGACTTCAGACCTAAGTGCCTGGTCCTGCAACCTCCACGTCTTGAACTCCCTGGTAATGGGCTGCTGGACCCCTGGCTAGGGGTGGTACAAGTTAGGTGGGAGAGGCCAGGGGTGAGGCCTGTGGGTGCAGCCTGCGGCCACGCTGGCCGAGCTCCCTGATTGGACAGCCCCAGGCCCCCTTCCAGGAAGTCCTCTTCAAACCCTGGGCTTCAGTTTGGGAACTTGCATAGAGGCCTGGGGGGGGGATGGTCCAGTCCCCCCAGAGTAAGCTGGGTATGGAGTCTCATGGGGAAAGGAGAGCCTGGGCCAGATGGTGAAGGGGCCTCCTCCACTTCTTCTGGCCTGGAGCTTGGTGGGCCAGGTGCCTGGGAGGGGAACGGGATGGGGGACTTTGGCATCCCTCCCTGGGGTGAGGAGGGTCAGGCACAGGGCTCCAGGCACTCAAGGGTCCCAGAGAGACTGAGCAGGCTTTGAGAGGTTTCAGGTAACACGGATCCAGGTTCCCAACCAGTATCAGAGACCGAGCCTCCTCTGTCCCCTTTCAGCCCCTCTCCCCAGACCTGGCTAGCCTACCATATACCCAAATCCCAGCCCAGAGTCCCCACCCCCGAGTTAAAGCTTGTGACCTGAGCCTTCCTCTTCAGGCCGGAGGGCGTCTGGCTCCTCAGGCGCAGCCTCGTCCACCTGCCCACTGCGCTGGGCTCGGCCGCCGCCGCCGCTGCCGCCACCGCCACCGCCACCGCCACTGCCACTGCCACAGCCAGAGGTCCCATCCAGCCGGATCTGCCCACCCACCCCATTGGCCCCGGCCTCAGCCCGGGCCCCGCCACCAAAGGGGAAGAGCTTGCCAGCGTGGAAGGCCTTGGGTGGCGAGTGGCTGCGCTCAGAATCCCGCCGGGTCTCAGGTGACTTGAGGAACTTGAAGCTGAGGAAGGCTGGCAGGCGGGTATCACTGCCTGTGGGCGACTGGGCAGGGGCTGGTCGCGCGGCGGGGCCGGGCCCCGTGCCTGCCATCGAGGAGGACGCAGCCCCTGATGACAAAAACTTGCCCTGCAGCGGGATGATCTGCTTCAGCTTCATGACGTTGTTGGGTGCTAGCAAGGACCCTGGGCGCTTGGGTCGCTCTGAACTATGGCTGCCCACCCCACTGCCCTTGGCCTTGGCCGAGGCCTTCTCAGGGGCAGCAGGGTCCAGCCCTGCACCCTCAGCCCGGGCCTCCTCCCGGCCGCTGCTGTCCCGCTCTCGCCGGGCGTGGTGCTCTGCGTGGCGCTGGCGCTCCTCCTCCTCCCGCCGCCGCCGCTGCTGCTGCTGGTAGTGGTGCTGCGCCTGGCGCTCGTGTCTCTGTGGGCAGAGCAGGCCGTTAGGGGGCTGGGAAGAGGGTGTTTGCACTCCCTGAGAAGTGGGGAAGGACCCAGACACTTACTGGGGGCTCCCTCCATCCCTTGACCACCTGGGGCTCTGTGGAGCTGGAGAGATCTAACCACTTACTGGGCACCAAACGCATCCTGGACTTACACCAATACTTTATGAAATTTGACAAGAGAGCGTGTACTGGCCACTAACTGTCCTCAGCCATGTGCCAGACACCATCTTACGAACTGGGGGAGTATAAACAAATATTGGGCCTCAGTGGCCCTCTGCTTTCTGGAAAAGTGGCAAGTGACAGAGCCATGGCTGGCACAGGTCAGAGTCCACACTGGCCAGTCCAGCTGCCATGTGTGGCTCTGTCAATGCCAATGCAAGTGTGTGTAGCCCCCACCGTGAGGGGCCACATGAGCAGCACAGACACAGGACATCGCCATCACCATGGCGACCACCGGGGACTGGTGCTGGAGAGCTCACCGACCCCCTCTGAAGCTTTCTGAGGACCGCAGCAGAGGCTGGGCTTTTAGGAAGCATCAGCTGTGTCCCTGACCCTGAATGGGCTGCCGCTGGACAATCTGGTGGTGACAGAATGTTCCGAGTGCCAGCCTGGTGCTGGGTGCCCGCATGACTCCAGAAGGGACCAGGTCTGTTTGGAGCACTAAATATTATACCACGCTTTGCTCACCGGCCCTCCTGCTAAGGCCATGGCTGCAAGCCAGGCGGAGACGGCCCACTGAGCGGAGCGGGTAAACAGAGCCCAGCCCCGTCCCGAGTACCTTGAAGGCCTCCCGGCGCTGGTACTCAAGCTTGGCCATCTCCTCGGCCACCCACCCTGGGATGTCAGGGATGGCCACGTGGATGAGGTACTTGAGAAGCAGAGCGAAGTGCTGAGGCAACAAAGGAGGGGGTTGGAGGCTGCAGGCCTGGGGAAGCCCGCCAGCCACCCAGCTCCCTCGCCTGGCCACCAGCCCCACCTCAAGCACCACCACGGACACGATGGCCGCCTCGGGGCTGAGCCAGGGGAAGAGGCGCTGTAGCTGCCCACACTGGCCGATGAGATAGCAGTTGACAACGATTGCCAGGACACCCATGGCCTCCATCACCTTCTGCAGGGGGACACGGTGGGGCTCAGGTGGTGTCAGCCCTCCTTTATAGGCCTTGCGTTCCTTCCTGGTACACCCCGTGTCCCTGTGCACCTCAGTTTGGAGCCCCTGGCCCTCCCACACCTGCCACTGGCCGATGCTCTCGACCCGCTGTCCAAAGGGCCGCTGTAGCCCCGTGCACAGCCTGAGGGCGTCACTGCGGATCTCGATGAGGTTGTTGACCAGGGCGCACAGTGCGGCCAGGGGGAAGGCAGACGAGAAGAGCACAACGTAGCCAAACTGCACGAACATCTCCTGGTAGTCCTGGAGCGTGTCCTGCGGGCGGGCACCTGCTTAGGCCAGGACGCCCCCTCCCTTAGACCACCTTTCTCTGTCAAGCCCACCTCCCTTAGATTATCCCGCATGCGCTCCGAGCTTCCCTCTTCGGCAGGCTCCTGGCTACATCAAGGGCCCCATTGCTTTCCGGCCCCTCCACCACCACGTCATGCACCTGCCCTTCTCGGGCCCTGCCTCCACCCTCAGACACCTGCCTTACCTCATACTGCTTCATGCAGCTCTCAAGCTCAGCCTGGGTGAGCTGCGGCGGGTGCCCCTCCTCAGGCGGGTCGATCCAAGAGGACCGGTTCTGCTGCCGCTGCCTCCGGGCCAAGTCGCCTGAGATGGTCTCTGGCTCTGGGCCCCCGTCTGGCCCCTGGTCATGGCCCTCGCCCCCAGCCCGGCGGAGCAGGACAGCTGGGGGCTCCCGCTCAGGGCTCCCAGGAGCCCCCTCTGCCTCATCGTCCTCCTCAACTAGTGTGAACACGCCTGGCTCCAGCCCCTTCTCCACCATCGTGGGGCTCCCCTCCTCTAGGAGGGCCTCTGGGTTTGGGCCAGGCCGATGTCGCCCAATTGCCCGCTCCGCAAAGCTGACCTTCTTTAGACGGAGCCCACAGTCCAGGAGGCCACCCTCCTCTTCCTCCTCTTCCTCCTCCTCTTCCTCCTCCTCCTCTTCCTCCTCCTCCTGGTCCCCTCTCGACCCATTCCCCACCTCCCCACCTTCCCCCACGGGTCGCCGTTCCACCGTGGCCTCTTCCTCTTCCTCGGGTGCCCCGCAGCCCCCGCTGAGACACCTTCGTCCCCCTCTGCCCCCACCCTCTTCAGCCTGGGGTTCAAGATGGCAGGGTGCAGGGCGCCGAAGGCTGAGCAGGCCAAGCAAGGCCCGGGCCAGCTCCCAGGCAGCCCGCAGGCTGAGCTCGCCTCGGCCCAGCCTCCGGTACAGGTGTGGCTGCAGGACCTCACGCACATTCTGGAGAAACTGGCGGGTGATCAGCAGAGTGGCCAGCATCTGGGGGCAGGAAGAGGGAGAAGAGGGGTCACATGGGCAATAGGCAGGGCCCTGGGAACCAGGACAGGCTAATGGGATGGGCCCCCAGCCTCCCAGAGCACATTTCCAGACACACTCTCTGAGCCTAGTTCCTAACTCCACCCTTTGGATGACCCTGGACACAGAGTCCCCAGCCTCTGCAGCTTCTACCACTGTTCACGGGCCACCAGCCACAGCCCAACCAGCCACAGTGCTCCTAGCCAACCTTGCTAGAGGCTTAAGGCCACCCTGCTTACAGCGCCACCTGGGAGCTCAGCCAGTGCCTAGGGCCTTCAGGGGCCCCTGCCATCTGCTCCCCACCAGTGGGGCCCCATCCCCTCATAGCATGCACCCTCAGCTTGTTGTGAGACTCCCAGCACAACCACACTGCCCACCCCAGCGAGGCCCCTCGGGCTCGCCACCTGCCCATACTTTGGCCCGGGCCAGGCACAGGAGGCCCCGGAGGGAGAGGAGGAGCAGATGGAACCGCAGGGCCACGAGCGGGGACAGCACCGCCCGCAGCTGCCGCTCGAGGCTCTGGGACAGGGACAGGACGAGCAGGAGCTGTGAAGGGACCGAGGACAGGTGGACAGACAGATGGGGGGGTGACAGGCAGAGAGAGGACACATAGATGGACGGACGGACAGAGAGGAGAAAAGGATGGAGGAGGGGGGAGGGGCTGGAAAGCCTGTGGACCCCTTGGGCCAGGCCCGGCCCCCTCACCCCCCCATCCCCGCTGGCCACCATGGGAAGGCGGGGGCACTGCCTTGGACCATGGTCTCACCTCTTTTAGGCGCTCCATGTCCTTGAGGTAGAAGCCAATGTAGAAGAGGCTCAGGTAGGAATTGACAAACTGGAACTGTGGGAAGCAGGTGGGTGGTCACCCTGCTGTCCCATCTTCAGGAGTCCTGCTGTGCCCACCTGCTGGCTGCTACTCACCAGAACCACCTTGATGATGAGGTGCTTCTCATAGGCGCTCTCCAGCCGGTAATTCTCTGGGGGCCGAGCAGGCAAGTGAGTGGGGTGGCCCGGACTTCCCGTGGGCTTTAGAGACCTTCCCCCCCAGGGGCTGGGCAGCAGGGACCTCCCCTCAAAGGGCATACCCATATCATTGAGCCATATGGCGAGCTTCTTGTAGCCTTCAGCACTTATGCTAACCAGCAGGGCCAGCACAACCTTGGGCAGGAACCGAGCAAGGCGGGGCAGCCCCTTCACACTCAGCACCAGCTCCTGCAGGGACCGGAGGTTCACGGGTCACCCTGGCTGCTGGCCTCAGCTCAGGCTGGACCTGGGCAGGTGGTCACCAGGTCCGGGCCGGGCCAGGGCTGGGGGCCAGAGATCACCTGCAGCTGGAAGCAGCCGAGCATGAGCAGGAACACGCAGGCCAGGCAGGTGAGGCACAAGGGAACACTCACAAAGAGCTGGAAGAGCAGCCGCTTCCAGGGTGGATAGTAGAACTCCTCGGCCCGTGTCACTGGGCTGATACGTCGCACACCCTGGGGGAGGGCAGGGGCTAGGCCCAGCTTGAGGCAGAGGGGCTACCCGTGCCCCCCCACCCCTATCAATCTTCTGAAGTCAATTTCCCTCCACCATGACTTTGCTTTCCCAGTGCCCCTACCTTGCACACCCTTCCCAGTCTCCGAATTCCAATTTCCCACCCTCTGCCTCTGAGCACACAGGGCCTCCACACTTGGCACAGCCTTTTTGATGCTACAGCTGGGTTTCGCACCTCTTGCCTGCGCCTTCAGTGTTCCCTGCCTCCAACCCCCACTCTTGGAGTCCCTGGACTCAGCAGCCTCCGACTGACCCTGAACTGGGGCCGTGGCTCCTCCATGGCTTCCCCTGGTGAGTCCAGCGTCCCCCACTTGTAGGCCAGCTCCGCCCCCCTCCGCTTCCACTCCTCCAAGAACAGTGTTGACCAGACCACATTGAACAGGGCGAAGACCACGCAGGATATATCCTGGCTTGTCTGGGGGTGGCAGAGGAGGGTTCAGCTGTTGTGCAGCCCAGCCCAGAGAGGAGGGTGACTAAGGTACCCCAGCCCACACCCAGCCCACGCCCGGCACCTGATCGGTCTCTGTGAATGTGTACAGGACAGAGCCAAAGACGGCCGGGTACACCATCGCCGATGTGTAGAAACCCAGCCAGGCAAAGTACATGGCAATCTTCACACCAAAATAGTCACAGATCTCGTCTGCAGGGGTGGGTGGGTAGGAAGGGGTTCCTGGTCAGCCCTGCCCTCCTCCTGGGACCCCTGCACACCCCCTGGCCCAGGCCACACCTAGAGGTTGGTTTTCACACACAGCCTGTACCCATGACTTCATGAGGCGGTTCAGGATGCGCTGCTCGTGGATTGGAAACACTTGCTGGATGATCCCACGGGCTGCCAGCTCAGGGACTATTGGGGGACAAGAATGGGTGACCTGGCCCCTCTGCCTCTTCCTGGCCTGGCCACACCCCCCTGGCTGAAACCCAAGCCACAACATTTTGCCTGCTCTTAAACCTGCAGAGGCTCTTCCCAGGGGAGGAGTTCTGGGTGGGTATAATATCTGGTTCTCCTTCAGAATTTGGGAGGTGTAGGCACAGGCACAGGCGGGAAAGGGTGCAGGAAGCCTAGAAGGGCGGGGTCCCAGTGGGCAACCATGTTCTTAAATAAAGCCACTGGCCTCGGTTCACTGCTGTGAATATCTGAGGAATGGCGCAAAGTTGGCATCAGAAGGTGAACTTGCAGCGGCTTCCAGGAGGGGAAACTGAGGCCCAGGGCCGCACAGCACAATATACAAGAATGCTGTCCATGGTCCTGCCTCTTCCTTATGCAAGACTCAGAAAAAGTTCTTGTGGACCTGCCTCCTGGGGGATAAGCGCACCCTTTGCTAAGGCCAACACCCCTCCCCTCCAGCTCATTGATTTAACCTGGCTCCAGGCTCCACCCAATTCTTCACTAGCTCAATTGTTGTATCTAGGCCCCGCCCTCCTGCCCTGATAGGCTTTCCTCTAAGAAACCCACCCAACTCTCCACACGTGCAGGGCTGGCCCCGCCTCACTCACTGATTGGCTGGTCCTCCAAGAAACGCACGTTGTGCAGCGCCTCACCCTGCTTGGCACGCAGGTTCTGAAGCCAGAAGCGGATGATGCTCTGGCGCTCCTGCAGGAGACAGGGCGTGAGCACAGCGAGTAACGCCTGCAGACTAAAGAAGGAATAGGTACTCCCGGGGTGTGCGCTGGGGGCAGAGCCTGAGCACCTGGGAGGTGAAGAAGTGTAGCTCACTCTCCACATTCTCGTAGATAAAGTCCTCCTCGCAGGAGAAGCTGCGGGTACCCCCGCCAAACTCGGCCTTCACTGCTTTACGCAGACCCAGCTCATCAGCCCCTCGGAGTAGGCTGCGGGAGGGCAGGGGAGGTGGATTATGGGGAGGCCCTGGCTCACCGTCCTAGAGCCAGGGATGATGCACCAACCAGCTGGCCACCTGAGTCAAACACAGTGGCTGGACCTTGTAGCTAGTGCTTGGAAGGGCGGGGAGCTGGGTGGCAGGGTCAGCGAGAGGCCAGGGACAGGGACTTGCCTCTCATATGTGGCGGTGACGAAGAAGGCGTAGGCACGCGTGTGGCGGTGGTGGCGGACTTGCACTATGAGTTCGGGGATCCCCACGCGGATGTGGTTCAGCAGCCATAACAGTGTGTGGTCATCCGTCGTATCTGCCAAGGGGCGCAGGGACTGATGGCTCTCGCCAGGAAGGGTCCGAGGCCTCTTACAGACTCCCACTCAGGGGAGCCCCATCTGGGCACTGGGCAGGTGGGCACAGGTACCTGGGAAGGTCATCAGCACATCGCAGTTCTCCGTGGGCACAGTCTTCATCCATGCCTTGTGGGACACCAGGTATCGACCTGCTTGCAGAAGCCGCTTCCCAAAAAGCTTATCTGGGGGCAGGCCGGCCAGGCCGGGGTCAGGCCACTACAGGACCAGGAGCCTGGCTTGCAGCCCTTGCCCCTGCTCACACACTTGCCAGGGTTCCTGGGCACTCAGCCTGGCTTTCAAGGCCCTTGGAGCTCTGGCCTTGGCTCATTTCCTTGCCTTCAAGTCCTTGCCCCAGAGGGCCCTCCTCCAGGAATGCCATTCCCCCAGACCCTGCCTTACAAATCTTACTCATTCTTAAGGCCCAGCTCCGCCTCCAAAACCACAATCGATAGGGCGCTCACTCGTAGCCCTGCGCACTTCACCATCTTATGTCAGAGTCCTCACAGCTGGGTGTGGTTCTTAACCCCATTTCACAGGTGGGGAAACTGAGGTCCAAAGTATTTAAGTCATACGGCCAAGGTCACACAGCAGAGCTGGGATTCGAACCCAGAACTATATGATTCTATACCCTTTGGGGAGAGGAACTCTCAAGCGCATCGCTGCCCAGCAGTGATCCCGTAAGCCCAAGGCGTGACGGGGCTCAGCCTCCAGTCTGGAGGGGCGTGTCCCTGTCTCATTGCTGGGACCCCCTCCAGTTGCAACGTCCTGGCCGCGCCCGCCTGACCGCAGCCGCAGTGCCAGGAGGACAGGCTCCTCGACTGGACTCCAAGTCGGAGACAGATGACCCCAATTCCCCTCCCCGGGCAGCCGCCGCGCGCACCCCGGTCACCTGCAACCCTGACAGATCCAGCCGCCGCACACCTACCCAGAACTCCGGACGCCGGGGCTGCAGGCTCGCCCTCTGGTGGGGGCCGCTTGCCGCGCTCGCCCTCTAGGGACGTGCCCCCAGAGCCGGAGGTAGCTTCGGCCATGACGAGGGCAGGGTAGGGCAGATTAGGGGCTTCGGGCGGCTGGGGCGCCGGGGGGCCGCGGGCGCATGGGGCCGGTGCAGCCGTGGAGCGCGCCAGAGGAGGAGACAAAGGCCGCGCCCGCCCGCGCCAGCCGCCGTCCCCTTGTGCCCAAGCGTTGCTTCTCGTCCCCGCCCGCGCCGAACCTGGAGTCTCCAGCTCCGGCCCCGCGCACGTCGCTCTCGGGTTCTCGACTCCGCCCTAGTTGTTTTCTGGGTTTCTTTCTCGCCCGCCCACTTCGCTTTCTGGTTCTCATTCCCGCCCGCACCAAAGGTGCACTTCCTTCCTTGTCCCCGCCCGCGCCAGATTCTGGGTCTCGTCTCCGCCTGCCCCGGATTCTCCGCCTGAATTTCCCCACCTGAAAAGGCTCGTTTGGAATCTGAGATGGGCGTGATTTGACTGCAACAAGACGTTGAGCGAGGGAGGCCTGGTCTGGGGAGTTTCCAGGTAACAATAGCTTCAACTACCACAGCAGGAATGTGAGTTATTATAGCAGGTCCTGTCTCAGGGCCTTAGCCCATGCGCTAGGACACTGCCCAAACACCCTTCACACTCTCCCTGCATCCTACATCCATCAGGATATAACCTCAGAGAGGACCGGATAGAGTTGCCCATTTGCATATAGAGATACAATTCTCCCAGTTAGATATGTTAACCTAAAAAATAAGGCCTTTCAAAGTGAGAAGCAAAGAGCATTTATTCGAGATCAATGAGAACAGCTATTTGGGATGGACTGATTAGGGCAGAAGCCGAGATCGTGTTCTGATGAAGAGACAAAGGCAATGGGTATTTATGAGAAAGGGAAGGGCAACAGTGACATCAACGGGAGGAAGGCATCTCTGTTGGTGCAAATAACAACCTAGTGATGCGAACTCGAAACCATGTTTTAGAATTTCAGACCACTAGTCATAATATCCTTCCTGTTGTCTTTGCAAACAGTTCTTTGAAAACAAGTCTGCTTAGACCTGGCCCATAGGTTGTTTTGCCCTGTTTTAACATTCCAAAGGTTTGAGGCATTAGACACGCCAGGCAATTTCTCTGGGGTGACAGTTTCTGTTCCATTTTATTTTATTTTTTTCTGTTATTGTTTGTTGGTTTTAGTTTTGATTTTTTATTTATTTTTGTTTTGTTTTTCTTTCTGTTTTCCACTCTATTTTAATGTGACTCAGTTTATATTACTTCTTACAAATGTGAATTTTAGTTAAACGAATAAATTTTTCGTATGTCCCAAATATTACATGGGACGCAATGTTATTTATTGTTTATCTGAAATTCACATTTAACTGGGTCTTGTATTTTGTCTGGCGCCCATACTCCTTCGCATCCTGAGTTGCCTCTTCCCTTAGAGCCCAAGGAGGGCAGGCGCCCGGTCTGATTCTCAGAATGCATATAGTAGGCGCTTGATGTATACTTGTGACAGATGGAGCCACTCGGAGACAGCGAATATCATTGTTCGTTACTCCTGCACAATTTTAAAAATTGAGTAGGGCTGGGAGTGGCAATAAGGAGAACTCTAGCTTGTCCGATTGATTCTTCCGGAAATGCAGGTACGTTGCCCGCCCGCTCCGTCCAAGAACCAGAGAATTGGCCATGCGAAAGAGTCCCCGAGACCCCGCCCATCCAGTGCCAAGAATTCCACCACCAGCTTTTTATTCATCCATGCTCTGGCGCTCTCCTGGGTTAACCTGAAAGTAATCAGGAGACTCACGTTTCTGGCTTTTGGGGGCCCAGAGACGGACAACATATGGCTCTGCAGGAACAGGCCTGGGCCAGGAGAGAGAGAGGGCTGTGCTGGGGGTTTCAGAAGTCCACCTTGGAGCTAGGCCCCGAGGCTGAATTTGTCAAATGTGGCTCGGTATTCGGGCAGAGGGAACAGCGGGAGGGAAAGCTAGAGAGGAGCGAAAACCTGGAGAGTTCCGGGAAAACACGTAGGCACCTTCCCAGAAGTTTGGACAAGATTTGCCCAGCACCAGTATGTGGGTTTCCCGGATCTCATCTCCCGGGCCACTTGCTTCACCTAAGGCGACGGAGTAGCCTGATAGAAAATGCGAGACTCTAACTCTCGCCTCTGTAAATCCTACTGCCCTGTGCCTGCATTCCTCCCACCTCATTTCCTGTATCTAGGATCCTAAAAATGTGGTCTGGTGTTGCCATGGGGAATGCCATTTCGCTGCACCTCTGCGTGCAGCCCCTGCCTCTTTTCCTGGCACCAGCCAATAGGAACGAAGATCTTCAGTGGGTGGCTAGTACGTCTTTAAAGGCGCCCAATGGTAGTCGAGAACCCTTGGGCACTTTACACAAGCCTGGGAGTGGGCGGGGCTCGGTGGGGACTGGAATCCTTCAGGTTGGGCTGACGAGCGACCGGGCGCTGGCTGAGAATCCATGTGGCGGGGGCTCTGGACCCTGGTAGCCCGGGTGGCACGTGGGCCTTGCAGGTGGGATGACCGGGGTAAGGGGTGTGACAGCGTGGGGCGCTACTTTGGCCCCAAATCCTCTCCCTGGGGCCTGGGGGTTCGGTTGCCTGCGGCAGAGCCATTTTTCGAGTTCTCCCAAGCCCCGATCTATTCGTCCCCTGCCGTAGAGCCCACATCTAGGTCACTTGGCCTTGGTCTTCAATCGGGTTATCCTCTGGCCTCAGGCCTTCCAGTCTCCATCCCCTAGCCGCAGACTCGCTCCACTTGGGGCATTTCTCGACCTTCGAACCTGGATCCACCTGCCTACTCTGAAGCAGAGCCTCCAAGAATCTCTCTCCTCTTCTTTCTCAGACTGTGTACGCGTCAGGGCAGCGGTGCCCTGGCTCCTGGATCCGGGTCCACCATTTTCGCGCTGAGCTCTGGCCAAGGCCGCTGTGGCATCGCAGTGATCCGGACCAGCGGCCCCGCCAGCGGGCACGCCCTCCGGAGTTTAACGGTGCCCCGGGACTTGCCTCCTGCGCGCAGGGCCTGCCTGCGCCTGCTCATCGACCCCCGCTCTGGGGAGCCCTTAGACCGCGCCTTAGTGCTCTGGTTTCCTGGTGAGGGTCTCCAGATCCCGACCCTCCTCCTGTAGCTCCCTTGACCCAGTTGACTTCCTTCAGGCATTGTTCCAGGTTGTACCCTCCTTCCTCCTTGCCACATTAGGTCCCCAAAGTTTCACGGGTCAGGACTGTGCAGAGTTCCATGTGCATGGAGGCCCAGCAGTGGTGAGTGGCGTCTTGCAGGCCCTGGGTGAGTGCAGCCTTGGGTTTGAGGTCTAGCCCTGTCAGTGGGCCTGGGTGGGGGCCAGGGTCTCAGTACCCAGGACCATCTCACAGGCAGGGTGCCAGGGCTACGGCCTGCAGAAGCAGGTGAGTTCACCAGACGGGCCTTTGCCCACGGGAAGCTGAGCCTGACTGAGGTGGAGGGGCTGGCAGATCTGATCCATGCGGAAACCGAGGCGCAGCGACGGCAGGCCTTGCGGCAGCTGGATGGGGAGCTAGGTCACCTCTGCCGTGGCTGGGCAGAGACCCTCACTAAGGCAAGTCCCCATTTGCACCGATTGCCATTTTCTGCCTCAGAGACCCCACCTCCATCCTCTGCATGAGAGCTTCTGGTCTAAGCTTCCAATCTGGCCCCTTAGGTTGGGCTGGACCTGGGCAAATTGGGGGGATTGGGGATGGGTTCCTGGGTGATCACACCACATACCTCCTCTCCCCCAGGCTCTGGCCCATGTGGAGGCCTATATCGACTTCGGGGAGGATGACAACCTGGAGGAGGGTGTCCTGGAGCGAGGTGTGGCCGCCTGAGGGGTCAGGTGTGGGGATACCTGGCGTGTCAGCCCCCAGAAGCCCCCTCACTCTCTCCTCTCTGCTTTCCTCCATCCACAGCTGACAGCCAAGTGCAGGAGCTGGAGGTGGCACTGAACACACATCTTCGCGATGCCAGGCGCGGGCAGAGGCTCCGCTCAGGGGCGCACGTAGTGGTCACAGGACCCCCCAACGCTGGCAAGAGCAGCTTAGTGAACTTGCTCAGTGCGTGGGAGAGGGGCATGGGGCAGGGCCTAAGCCGTTCAGTTGTGGGGAAGGGGCAGGGAGGATGAAAGAGCTCTGTCCAGTCAGGGGCTGGAGCTTGGGAGAAGGGGTCGCTTACCTTCACTGACCTCCCTTGCCTTCTCTGACTCCCTTCCCCTTCCCAGGCCGGAAGCCTGTGTCCATCGTGTCCCCGGAACCAGGGACCACTCGTGATGTGCTGGAGACTCCCGTAGATCTGGCTGGGTTCCCAGTGCTCCTGAGCGACACGGCAGGGTTGCGGGAGGGCGAGGGGCCCGTGGAGCAGGAGGGTGTGCGGCGCGCCCGTAAGAGGTGGGCAGACAGAGTGGTGGGAGAAGGAAACAGGGGCCCTTCCTCTTCCTATTGTATTTCTTTTTCTTTCTTCCTGAATCAGAAAATTAACTGAGGACTCTGTGATTTGGGGAGGGCAGCCCTTCAAGTTTGGTCTCTGCCCATATGTTCTGCCTTGCCCCTCATGCTCTGCTCCCCACCTAGTGCTCAGCTCCACCACGCCCCGCACCACTCAATGCCGGTGATTGCTCTACTCTAGGGTCACTCCTCTGTTGGTTCTCCCTGCTCCCCCAGGCTGGAGCATGCTGACCTCATTTTGGCCGTGCTGGATGCCTCTGACCTGGCCTCTCCATCTAGCTGCAACTTCCTGGATACGGTTGTCACCCCCGCGATAGCTCAGAGCCACAATGGGAACAGCCAGCGCCTCTTGCTGGTGCTGAATAAGTTGGACCTGCTACCTGCTGGGGACCCAGACCTCAGTCCTGAACTGCCCTCTCACCTGCTGCTGTCCTGCCTGACTGGGGAAGGGCTGGACAGCCTCCTGGAGGCACTGAGGAAGGAGCTGACTATAGTGTGAGCCCCGCCTTCCCAACCCACACCACCCCATAGCCTCCACCCAAGTTCAAGTGGGGGATTAGTCACGGCTCTGGGCCTGTACCTGCCTGCAGACTCAGTTTCTATATCTGCAGAATGGGTATGACCATCCCCGCTTTGAGTGGTGGTTGCAAAGTTAAGAGAGACCATGTTCTCTGTCTCTTGCAGCTGTGGGGACCCATCTACAGGCCCACCACTTCTGACGAGGGCAAGGCACCAGCATCACCTCCAGGCCTGCCTGGAAGCCCTTGGCCACTACAAGCAAGCTAAAGATGTCGCCCTGGCGGCCGAGGCACTGCGGATCGCCCGGGGGCACCTGGCCTGCCTCACCAGTGGAGGGGGCACTGAAGAGATCCTAGACATTATCTTCCGGGACTTCTGTGTGGGCAAGTGAGGGGACCAGGCTGTATGGATGCCCAGAAGTCTTGAGACATCTGGGAATAGCTTAGGCCAAGTGAGCTTCTCATTTCCTAGGGAAGAACTGGACTGTAAAAAACAGTGAGTTCCCTGTTGCTGGTGGTGACCAAGCTCTAGCTGGCCACATTCCCTCACAGGGACTTGCTGGGGTTTGGGCCCTGGTGTGGGGCTGAACAAAGGTCTCTTTGGGCACCTGATGCTGGAGGAGTAGCCGTGGAAGGTTGAGGGAGTGGGTACGAGGGGCTCAGGGGTCTTTGATAGTTTTTAATTTACTTTTTTAAATACCAAAGGAAAAAATTCAGGTGATCCGGAAATGTTTAAACGTTGGAATCCTCCTCCTCCGGCCCCCCACTGCCACCAGTGTCACAGCATCACTTGTGTCCTTCTGGAGCTTTCTCTGTTTGCATACTTGCAGATGCACCTGTTTTGTCTTGTATTTTCCACATGCATTGAGTTGTTCACTGCTCTGCCAGTTGTCATTCCTTTTTAGCCTTAGCCTTGAAACTTTGTGTCTTGTATCTTAACAGTGACTGACAAAACCCTGGGGGCCTATTCCCTCTCCAAGCTCAGTCTCCATGGACGCACCGTCTGCAGCTGAGACCGGCGCACGTCATTTCGCTAGATCTTCACAGCAGCGCGATGGGGGGGCAGTTCTAAAGACGAGGGAGCACTCTCAGAGTGGTAGATGGTCACCGGGGGTCCCCGGCTCTGGTCCTTGCACATAGGTCTTTCAACTGTCATTTGCGTCCGCTGTGGGCCTTCTGTGCAGCATGTTGAGTGCAGAGTGCTGGGAACATGGGCAGAAACACGCAGGCCTCACCTCTCCCCTCGTTAGAGACATAGCTCCTCCAGTGAGGTCTGATGGCTGCTGTGTGAACTTACAATGAGGGGACAAGACCTGGTTAGGGACACGTGGGCTGAACAGAGCAGAGGTGGCCTCGGCACAGACATCTGAATGGTGAGAAGGAAACCAGAGGGAGGAA